>JBBPBX010035567.1:0-31992 GCA_038048925.1 Garcialebias charrua
TATCTACTGTACTGTACAGTATATGTAGCTACTAAACTTACTAGCTCTGCAGAACAGCAGCTCTCATTCTGGTCAGACTCGGTTCGTTTCTGCAGACAACAGCGATGAAGCCCACAAATCAGTCTCTTAAACTCTTAAATAATAATAATAATAATGTCACATTTTTGTCATCTGTGTATGTTTCCATACAAGACGAAATTTGACTCTGCATTTAACTCAATCACCACCAGGTGGGGCAGTGGGCAGCTATAGAAAGTGCGCCGGGGAGCAAATAACTTACTAATTTTAACAACATTCTTTAGAATATTTATTATTCTACAACATTTTATTTACAAGGGCTCTAGAGAACAACAGCAGCACTGTTCCATCCGACCCGATAGATGAGTCCAGAACCAAGCTGAAGCCTGCAGCTCCCAGGATCCAGGTCATGCTGAGTCCAGATGCAGCCCAGCTACTCAGCAGAGAAGATACAACTTGAAGGATGAGTTCATCTTCAGAATTATTTGAGACTTTCATGACAGTTCTGTGAGTTTAACCTTACAGAACTTCTGACTTTGTTGCAAAACTTTCCCTCTGTTTGCAGAAAGCAGCGGTTGGAAGCAGTGTTGACTTCTGGGAAGTGAACTGATGGCTTCTGGGTAACATAGTTCTTTAGACTGGCAAAACAGTGAAGGCTTAATGAAAGAAAACTACAAGATGGCAGTGCTTTTTATTTATTTATTTATTTTTGAAAATATTATGTATATTACTGTACGTCCAGAGCGAGCCTGCGAAAGTTGAACAGCGAAGTAGCAAGGGACTACTGCATTTACTTTTACGATAGAACCGAAACCACAAGAACACCGAGACAAAACAGAAAAAAATATGGCAAAATGGTGACATCCATCCACGTATGAGCTATTTGGAACTTTTTTGATAAATAGTTATGTATTTATGCTCAGGTTTGCAAAGTAAAGTATGCAGTTAAGATTGCACATGGTTTCTGGTTTTGTTCACGTCGAGTGTGTACACACACCATCCAAAGTACGTCTTACGTTTGTCCTTATTCTCTTTCCAATAAAGATCAAAAACACAAACAGAAACTTTTTTTTTCCTGCTGCCTAAAAATAGTTTTAATTTCTCCATGACTAAATTAATTTTCTGCACCCTAAAGGTGAAATTTTTATTTTTGTTTCACATCTCACACAGTATATCTTATATAACAAGAACCAGCCTTATATTTTAAAGTTGTCCAACAAAGACAAGTTATTTTTAGTTTCCAAAAAAAAAAAAAAAAAAAACAAGAGTAGAAAAAGCCTTTTTATTCTCTGAACTCTTGAAATTATTTTCTTATAGTTTTATATGTACTGTATGATGCACGGCTTTACAACAACCCTGGGAAAGTGTTGAAAGAATGTGCTGATCAGCTCTGCAAGGTGCTGGCTGACATCTTTAACACTTCACAGTTCCCATCTGCCTGAAGACTGCCACCATCATCCCAGTCCCACAAAGCTCTACAGTGACTGGTCTGAATGACTATCCTCCAGTAGCCCTCACCCCGATAGTCGCTAAAAACTTAAGATGTAAAAACGATATCAGCTTTTTTTGTTCTCTTTAATCAAGTACATAAAATAATTTATATCATCAGGTCTGTTAGGTCTCGATTATTTATCACACTTTTTGCCAAGTTGGATTAATATTGTGCAAAAACTTGATGTGGTACAAATTAAGAAGGTTTTTAGGTTAGACAGTGGCAGTTTTTCTTCTTTTTGAGATAACTAAATTGAAATTTTAAGGAAGTGTTGGTTTACATTCAGCACATTTAAACATCTAAATTAATAGCTTTTGCGTCACTTCTGGCCTTCATTTGTCAGACTGTGCCTTTTCCTTTTTTTAACCTTTGTTTCTTTGAATAACACGCTCTCTCTGAAATTGAAAACATGTTTTTTTTTTTTTGCTGTCTTCTGGCCTTTATGATTCATCTTTAAGCACCGACTGCCTTAAAGCTCAGTTTGTGCTGTCAGGACTAAAAGAAAAACGTAATTTCCGACAGCATTTATTCTTACAGACACTTATCACCTGTTAATAAACTCTTAAATGCGCTGACTCCATTTTTTTTCCCACCCACTTGTCAGTTTAATGAAAATTACAGCCCAAAAATCGGTAAAGGATTCCTCTACACACCGCTGTGACAGTTTGTCTAAATGCCTCGCTGCGTTTCCTGTTTGCTGTCACATCTGTGGAGGGTGGCTGATCTAATTTCACAGCTGACAGTTGGTGACCACACACTGGCTCGCACAATGAGGCAACGGGAGTGTGTGTTGGGCTGTTTGTGTGTCAGCAAGCATGTGTTTGTTGCCATGTAGGCTTCTCTCAAGTTGCCAGTTTTCATCTGAAACTGTTTGTTGGACACTCAAACAGATTTGAGATCTGATATACTGGAACCAGCAGCTGGGATAACTCACTGCCATCAGACTGAAGTCATGGAGATATAAAAATGCACATGATGCTGTTTAACCTTTGTCAAAAATATTTTGCTCAGAAATCAACTCAGATTTTCTGCACAAACTTGAACTCAACTTAGAGTTAGACATATGGGTCAGATAAATACGGTTTGGTCAGTTTAAAGTCGGCTGATTTAAGTTGTGTTCTGCGTTGAGTTTATTCTTGTTGTTCTTGTCCTCAGCAGGAAACGCCAAAAATAATATTTATCTGGTTAACATTTTAACGATGGGGATCTATATTGGGTAAATGGTCATGTTGTAATGACAAAAAGACAAACATACAATTAGTTTTAAAATAACTGCAATCCTTAAAACTTAAAAGCTATGTTCTCATTGTTGTTCCCATTAAAAAAAATATTTTAAGTTAACAAATAAAAGGGGGCTAACTGTAACTATGAGATTAATTTAAAATAGATCCGTTTCTAACAGAAGCTTGGGAAAAAAAATTCAAAAGACCATCTAAAATTTTAATTCTGAAAACAATGGAATGTTGTTGAAATTAAAACCGAATGCACTGATCTGAAATAAACCCATAATTTAGTTGCACTGTGACATAGTAAACATGTTAAAATTTGAAATTTAGCCTTTTTCAATACAGTGGGTTTAAAGGCAGCAACACATCTCAAAAAAGTTGGGTCAGGAGCAACAAAGGGTTATAAAAGTCAGAGTCAGAGTCAGAGTCAGAGAGAATTTATTGTCATTTGCACCGCATGTAGTACATGTGTTGAAAACGAGATTATGTACACAGGGTCCCAGTTACATCCAACAACAAATGCAAGAGAAAAACAATAATAACATCTAGGATTAACTAAGAGAGACATCACATCAGCTAGTAATACACTAAGCCCTAATGTAGTAGAAAAACATCATTATAAACAGCAGCACGAACATGAGCAGATGGTCACAGATGAACGCAGCAACAAGAAACAGATCAGTATCAGCATGATGTGACATTTTGCAGTGTTTATTCTTATTATTTATTTATTCATGAGTCTGACAGCCTCAGGGTAGAAGCTGTTCCTCAGTCTAGTGGTTCTACATTTGATGCTCCTCAACCTCCGTCCCGAGGGGAGTGGTGCAAAGAGTGAGTGTGCTGGGTGAGTGAGGTCTTTCTAAGTAAGTGATATAAAAGAGAAACAACTAGAAGAGCGTTGTACGATGAATTAAGTTTACTGTCAACAGGTCAATAAGAGGACTGAGGATAAAAAATTACATTTAGAGGTCGAATCGCTCAACAGTAAAGACGAACAGAGGATCAGTCTGCATAAAGTTGTGTTTAAAATAGTGGAATAAATTCAGAATATTGTTTCTCTATGGAAAATTGGGAAGATCTAAGAAATTCAAATTTGGGGAAAAAAAATGGACTTTTGTATTTCATTAGAAGAGAGTTATTAGCCAGGCAAACGCGCACAGGTAAAACCCTGCCTCTCTGATAGTAGGGTGCATTAGTGCCTCATGCATGTGCAGTTTATACAAGTGGAAAGGCTCCATTAGTGCAGAAAAGTAAATGCCGATTTTGAGAACATCTGCTCCCATCTAGCAAAGAAGACCCAGGACTGTTGAACAGCTCTGATCCTTCATCAGACAAGGATGGGACAACTTTCCTGCCAAAAACTCCAACAACTGGTCATCTCAGTTCTAAATGTTTACAGACTGCTAAAAGAACAGGAAATGCTTCACTGTGATAAACGTGACCCTGTTCGAACTCTTGAGATGTGATGCTGCCGTAATATTCAAAAAAGACCCTGTTGTTTACAAGAAATGGTACAATTTCTTGGTTTTAACATTTTATGTTTGCAGTGTTGTGAATTGTGAATAAAATATGGTTCATGGTTTGCATTCTGTTTTCATTTACACATATCAACTATTTCAGAGTTGAGGATACAAACAGGGCACTGAGGTCAACGTGGGACAAATGAAGTCAACCCGAAGACGGCAGGAAAAACTGACTGACAAAAAAAATCCTGAGCTTCACAGCTGAGACAATCAGGAAGTCAATAAGACAGAGCAACTAAAGTTTTTTTTTTTTTCATAATCAAACTGATTAATAGAACAGGAGACAAGGTAAACAAAATGTATCAGGGCGCAGAACTCCAAAATGAACACCCAGGTGAGATGTCGGCTGAGTCAGAGGAAGCGACACCAACACGCAGCAGCAATCAGACAATGAATGATGTCAGACAGCCATTACTCGAGGAGGCAGATGACTAAAATTCAAAGTGAAGCCATGTCGATGCCTAATTAACTCTGGGCAGAACTATACAGACAGCATTTGAGCTGAAGTCACTCTGCAGCCACAAAAATAGGACTTTATCTCAAATATAACTCTAAGGTTTCCGTATCTTTCCATATTAGGACAGTTCACTGTGAGCAGATTTAACATTAATATTCTCTATTATTTCATGTTTGTATTATTACTCTCATTAAGAAAGAAAGTGTTTATCTCTTATTGTAACGTCCACAGTCCTCAACATAAGACTTATTATTGAGACGGCTGTTGTTTTGTCCGTGTGTGGTGGCTCTCCTGCACAACCGACGGGTTTCAATCAATGCGTTGAGACGTGGGTCTTTGTTATGCTGACCGATGGAGAGGAACAAAGGAAAACGATCCGCCATCGAATGCGAAACTGTCACCTCATTCTTTGGTTTTCGTTGTCTTAACATCCATATAGGCTTGAAGCGAGAAGGTCAGTCCTGAAATATGTTACACAAATCTTCCATGGGTTTAGTTCCAGTGCTGGACCTTAAAACATCTTTACAATAAATCATAAAAAATATGCACACATACAGAAGAAGAAACTGATGCAAGAGATTGTTTAACTTCCATTGGATCCATTATTAACAGAATACAGTAGTCCCTCAATTACCGTAGGGGTTACATTACAGACACCACCGCAATAGGTGAAAAACCTTTATATAATAAAGGTAAAGTTATATTTATTTTAGTATACAGTGTATATACATGTGTATATATATATGTATATACAGGTAGGCCTCGACTTATGACGTTTCGGGGTTACGAACGCCCTCCCATTGAAATGCGTTGTTCGAGTTACGCAGTTTATGCGCCTTTACACCAGAAAATACGGTACCGAAACTCACAGGAGGACAGCGGAAATTTACAGGATGGAGGGGGGAGAGTAGCTTCAGTGGCAAATTACTACAGACCTCATTGTTGGGCAGACCGGAGCAGAGACGGGTGGATGGTGTCACCAGACAGCAGTAAACTGTGGCACTGGACCGGAGGAGCAAGAGCTAACATGCTAACAGACCTTGCTGTAAACGCTGTGGACCGCGTGAAGCAGCTGGAAGCTGCAGAGCTCGGAGGAGCAAGAGCTAACATGCTAACAGACGGAGGAAGAATTCACCAGCATACCAGTAGGTTAACTTTTTTTTCCCTTCATTATGGCTCCTAAATGTATGTGGGTTTTGATAATTATGTAGGGTACTACTACTGTGTTAGGATAGGCTAAGTGCTTGGTAAAATAAAATGCTGTACGTATGAGGTGCCGTTTGGACGTATTTTCCGACATACAATGATTTTCGAGTTACGAACGGGCGTAGGAACGGAACTGCATCATAACTCGGGGACCACCTGTATGTGTATATGTATGTATAAGGCTTTATAAACCCTTCCCACACTTACAATGTTCTAAGCTCTTAAATCTATGCAATTTTAACAATTGCATATATCAGTGTTTCCCTTACATTACTTGTAGTCAGTGGTGGGCAACGCTAATCAAAAAATTAGTTCCACAATTTCTAAAACGCTTATAATTTTTTTAGGTCCACAATTTCAAAAGCACAAATGTCTTATGAAAATTAGGGGAAGCTAATCTAATCCGCTATTTATATTCGACAATTGGTAGCCGGCAGCGTTATGCAATATTTGCACTACACTGCCAACTGAAAAGTAACTAAAATGATCCTAAAAGGATGAAATTACAAAAATCAAAGGATTTATTTAATACTTTACGTACATATATTCTATTCGGCCACAAAATTAACAAAAAAGAGAATGATCTTTTAATCCCTAAAACCACTTTTAAATATCAAATACACGGGTGTGTCGCCACCGCATTTATACATAAAAGTAACCCAAATACATAAAACTAACGACTCACCGTCGAGTGGTCGACACAAAACACACAATAAAATCCTCCGGCCACGTTAATTTGGCTTGAAACAGCGGGGTTCTCTGCGGATTTATCCAGCACAACCAGGCAGACACAGAGTTAGCGTCCAGTTCACCTCTGACCCGGAAGATGTCAAGATTCTATAGGCAGTCAACAGATTTAATGAAAAGTAACTAAAATACATAAAACTAACAACTCACCATCGAGTGGTCGACACAAAACACAATAAAATCCTCCGGCCGCGTTAATTTGGCTTGAAACAGCGGGGTTCTCTGCGGATTTATCCAAGAAACCCAGCACAACCAGCTAGCCACAGAATTAGCCTCCGAGTTCACCTCTGACCCGGAAGATGTCAAGATGGAATAGTCCATTTTTAGTAGGGGGATAAAGAAATCGACCGGTTTTTGTATTGCGTATTTAATGATCGTTTTCATCGTAACTATAATTATTTTTATGTTAAATGTACATTAACAAGCAGGATCAATGTTAGGGATGTAGGTGACTGGCCGGGGCGGGGGGGCCGGGGCCCCTGCTGAAATGGGATCCCCAGGCACATGGTAGATCCGAGTCTGTTCTCCGCTCTGCTCCCTCCCCCTCCAACCCTCCCTCCTCTCTGCTCTTTACGGTGAGGGAGGGGAAAAAGGTAAAACAAGCAGCTACGGAGCCAGCATAAGAGCTTGTAAATAAGTTTATTGGTTTTTACTGATAGATAATTAGTTATTAGCGGTACTGCATTTTAAATAAAAATAGCACAAATCCGCTTATGAATTATAAAAGTTAGTCAAACCACAAAAACGCTGACAAAAAGTTTAGGTCCACTGTAAGCGGATTAGCGCTTTAGCGCTCTCTGGCGGTCTGTGCCCACCACTGCTTGTAGTAATATGGGGGGGTGATACGGGGAGACCCGAGACACGTCTGTGTTGCATCCTGTTTGTACTGACCGTTTGAGTGGGGAGGGTGGACGTCTCAGCTTGAGGGAAACGGTGCGCTACGTTTGTAGCTTTCTAGCTAGCACGTCTGTATTGCATGCCTCTAGCTTAGCGATATGTCAGTGCCAGCTGTTGTTGACAGTGGGGGTGGCGGTTCGGTAGGCAGGTTGTTGACAGGACGGGGCGCCCTGCTTGTATATGTACTGTACACAGTGATGTAGTCTACGCAAGACACAGGTATACAGAGTATACCCACTAGAAAAGCGTAAGAATTTCAGTATGCCCACTTAAAAGTGCCCGATGATACATTACAGTACATATCATTAGGCATGTGTCACTGATACTTTAAATGGCAGTTAAACACTTCCATAATAATTTGTCTGTATGCAGCGCTTGTTTATTACATTCGCTTATCTGACAAATTATTGTATAATTCTGTACTTACTAATACTTGAACATGTTTTGCTTTGATACAGTTTTATAAATTCTACAACATGTTTTTAATACAAAGCCAACTGTTGTACATGTTGTAGAATTTATAAAACTGTATCAAAGCAAAACATGTTCAAGTATTAGTAAGTACAGAATTATACAATAATTTGTCAGATAAGCGAATGTAATAAACAAGCGCTGCATACAGACAAATTATTATGGAAGTGTTTAACTGCCATTTAAAGTATCAGTGACACATGCCTAATGATATGTACTGTAATGTATCATCGGGCACTTTTAAGTGGGCATACTGAAATTCTTACGCTTTTCTAGTGGGTATACTCTGTATACCTGTGTCTTGCGTAGACTACATCACTGTGTACAGTACATATACAAGCAGGGCGCCCCGTCCTGTCAACAACCTGCCTACCGAACCGCCACCCCCACTGTCAACAACAGCTGGCACTGACATATCGCTAAGCTAGAGGCATGCAATACAGACGTGCTAGCTAGAAAGCTACAAACGTAGCGCACCGTTTCCCTCAAGCTGAGACGTCCACCCTCCCCACTCAAACGGTCAGTACAAACAGGATGCAACACAGACGTGTCTCGGGTCTCCCCGTATCACCCCCCCATATTACTACAAGCAGTGGTGGGCACAGACCGCCAGAGAGCGCTAAAGCGCTAATCCGCTTACAGTGGACCTAAACTTTTTGTCAGCGTTTTTGTGGTTTGACTAACTTTTATAATTCATAAGCGGATTTGTGCTATTTTTATTTAAAATGCAGTACCGCTAATAACTAATTATCTATCAGTAAAAACCAATAAACTTATTTACAAGCTCTTATGCTGGCTCCGTAGCTGCTTGTTTTACCTTTTTCCCCTCCCTCACCGTAAAGAGCAGAGAGGAGGGAGGGTTGGAGGGGGAGGGAGCAGAGCGGAGAACAGACTCGGATCTACCATGTGCCTGGGGATCCCATTTCAGCAGGGGCCCGCCCCGCCCCGGCCAGTCACCTACATCCCTAACATTGATCCTGCTTGTTAATGTACATTTAACATAAAAATAATTATAGTTACGATGAAAACGATCATTAAATACGCAATACAAAAACCGGTCGATTTCTTTATCCCCCTACTAAAAATGGACTATTCCATCTTGACATCTTCCGGGTCAGAGGTGAACTCGGAGGCTAATTCTGTGGCTAGCTGATTGTGCTGGGTTTCTTGGATAAATCCGCAGAGAACCCCGCTGTTTCAAGCCAAATTAACGCGGCCGGAGGATTTTATTGTGTTTTTTGTGTCGACCACTCGATGGTGAGTTGTTAGTTTTATGTATTTTAGTTACTTTTCATTAAATCTGTTGACCGCATATAGAATCTTGACATCTTCCGGGTCAGAGGTGAACTGGACACTAACTCTGTGTCTGCCTGGTTGTGCTGGGTGGATAAATCCGCAGAGAACCCCGCTGTTTCAAGCCAAATTAACGTGGCCGGAGGATTTTATTGTGTGTTTTGTGACGACCACTCGAACGGTGAGTCGTTAGTTTTATGTATTTGGGATACTTTTATGTATAAATGCGGTGGCGACACACCCGTGTATTTGATATTTAAAAGTGGTTTTAGGGATTAAAAGATCATTCTCTTTTTTGTTAATTTTGTGGCCGAATAGAATATATGTACGTAAAGTATTAAATAAATCCTTTGATTTTTGTAATTTCATCCTTTTAGGATCATTTTAGTTACTTTTCAGTTGGCAGTGTAGTGCAAATATTGCATAACGCTGCCGGCTACCAATTGTCGAATATAAATAGCGGATTAGATTAGCTTCCCCTAATTTTCATAAGACATTTGTGCTTTTGAAATTGTGGACCTAAAAAAATTAATAAGCGTTTTAGAAATTGTGGAACTAATTTTTTGATTAGCGTTGCCCACCACTGACTACAAGTAATGTAAGGGAAACACTGATATATGCAATTGTTAAAATTGCATAGATTTAAGAGCTTAGAACATTGTAAGTGTGGGAAGGGTTTATAAAGCCTTATACATACATATACACATACAGGTGGTCCCCGAGTTATGATGCAGTTCCGTTCCTACGCCCGTTCGTAACTCGAAAATCATTGTATGTCGGAAAATACGTCCAAACGGCACCTCATACGTACAGCATTTTATTTTACCAAGCACTTAGCCTATCCTAACACAGTAGTAGTACCCTACATAATTATCAAAACCCACATACATTTAGGAGCCATAATGAAGGGAAAAAAAAGTTAACCTACTGGTATGCTGGTGAATTCTTCCTCCGTCTGTTAGCATGTTAGCTCTTGCTCCTCCGAGCTCTGCAGCTTCCAGCTGCTTCACGCGGTCCACAGCGTTTACAGCAAGGTCTGTTAGCATGTTAGCTCTTGCTCCTCCGGTCCAGTGCCACAGTTTACTGCTGTCTGGTGACACCATCCACCCGTCTCTGCTCCGGTCTGCCCAACAATGAGGTCTGTAGTAATTTGCCACTGAAGCTACTCTCCCCCCTCCATCCTGTAAATTTCCGCTGTCCTCCTGTGAGTTTCGGTACCGTATTTTCTGGTGTAAAGGCGCATAAACTGCGTAACTCGAACAACGCATTTCAATGGGAGGGCGTTCGTAACCCCGAAACGTCATAAGTCGAGGCCTACCTGTATATACATATATATATACACATGTATATACACTGTATACTAAAATAAATATAACTTTACCTTTATTATATAAAGGTTTTTCACCTATTGCGGTGGTGTCTGTAATGTAACCCCTACGGTAATTGAGGGACTACTGTATTCTGTTAATAATGGATCCAATGGAAGTTAAACAATCTCTTGCATCAGTTTCTTCTTCTGTATGTGTGCATATTTTTTATGATTTATTGTAAAGATGTTTTAAGGTCCAGCACTGGAACTAAACCCATGGAAGATTTGTGTAACATATTTCAGGACTGACCTTCTCGCTTCAAGCCTATATGGATGTTAAGACAACGAAAACCAAAGAATGAGGTGACAGTTTCGCATTCGATGGCGGATCGTTTTCCTTTGTTCCTCTCCATCGGTCAGCATAACAAAGACCCACGTCTCAACGCATTGATTGAAACCCGTCGGTTGTGCAGGAGAGCCACCACACACGGACAAAACAACAGCCGTCTCAATAATAAGTCTTATGTTGAGGACTGTGGACGTTACAATAAGAGATAAACACTTTCTTTCTTAATGAGAGTAATAATACAAACATGAAATAATAGAGAATATTAATGTTAAATCTGCTCACAGTGAACTGTCCTAATATGGAAAGATACGGAAACCTTAGAGTTATATTTGAGATAAAGTCCTATTTTTGTGGCTGCAGAGTGACTTCAGCTCAAATGCTGTCTGTATAGTTCTGCCCAGAGTTAATTAGGCATCGACATGGCTTCACTTTGAATTTTAGTCATCTGCCTCCTCGAGTAATGGCTGTCTGACATCATTCATTGTCTGATTGCTGCTGCGTGTTGGTGTCGCTTCCTCTGACTCAGCCGACATCTCACCTGGGTGTTCATTTTGGAGTTCTGCGCCCTGATACATTTTGTTTACCTTGTCTCCTGTTCTATTAATCAGTTTGATTATGAAAAAAAAAAAAACTTTAGTTGCTCTGTCTTATTGACTTCCTGATTGTCTCAGCTGTGAAGCTCAGGATTTTTTTTGTCAGTCAGTTTTTCCTGCCGTCTTCGGGTTGACTTCATTTGTCCCACGTTGACCTCAGTGCCCTGTTTGTATCCTCAACTCTGAAATAGTTGATATGTGTAAATGAAAACAGAATGCAAACCATGAACCATATTTTATTCACAATTCACAACACTGCAAACATAAAATGTTAAAACCAAGAAATTGTACCATTTCTTGTAAACAACAGGGTCTTTTTTGAATATTACGGCAGCATCACATCTCAAGAGTTCGAACAGGGTCACGTTTATCACAGTGAAGCATTTCCTGTTCTTTTAGCAGTCTGTAAACATTTAGAACTGAGATGACCAGTTGTTGGAGTTTTTGGCAGGAAAGTTGTCCCATCCTTGTCTGATGAAGGATCAGAGCTGTTCAACAGTCCTGGGTCTTCTTTGCTAGATGGGAGCAGATGTTCTCAAAATCGGCATTTACTTTTCTGCACTAATGGAGCCTTTCCACTTGTATAAACTGCACATGCATGAGGCACTAATGCACCCTACTATCAGAGAGGCAGGGTTTTACCTGTGCGCGTTTGCCTGGCTAATAACTCTCTTCTAATGAAATACAAAAGTCCATTTTTTTTCCCCAAATTTGAATTTCTTAGATCTTCCCAATTTTCCATAGAGAAACAATATTCTGAATTTATTCCACTATTTTAAACACAACTTTATGCAGACTGATCCTCTGTTCGTCTTTACTGTTGAGCGATTCGACCTCTAAATGTAATTTTTTATCCTCAGTCCTCTTATTGACCTGTTGACAGTAAACTTAATTCATCGTACAACGCTCTTCTAGTTGTTTCTCTTTTATATCACTTACTTAGAAAGACCTCACTCACCCAGCACACTCACTCTTTGCACCACTCCCCTCGGGACGGAGGTTGAGGAGCATCAAATGTAGAACCACTAGACTGAGGAACAGCTTCTACCCTGAGGCTGTCAGACTCATGAATAAATAAATAATAAGAATAAACACTGCAAAATGTCACATCATGTTGATACTGATCTGTTTCTTGTTGCTGCGTTCATCTGTGACCATCTGCTCATGTTCGTGCTGCTGTTTATAATGATGTTTTTCTACTACATTAGGGCTTAGTGTATTACTAGCTGATGTCTCTCTTAGTTAATCCTAGATGTTATTATTGTTTTTCTCTTGCATTTGTTGTTGGATGTAACTGGGACCCTGTGTACATAATCTCGTTTTCAACACATGTACTACATGCGGTGCAAATGACAATAAATTCTCTCTGACTCTGACTCTGACTCTGACTTTTATAACCCTTTGTTGCTCCTGACCCAACTTTTTTGAGATGTGTTGCTGCCTTTAAACCCACTGTATTGAAAAAGGCTAAATTTCAAATTTTAACATGTTTACTATGTCACAGTGCAACTAAATTATGGGTTTATTTCAGATCAGTGCATTCGGTTTTAATTTCAACAACATTCCATTGTTTTCAGAATTAAAATTTTAGATGGTCTTTTGAATTTTTTTTCCCAAGCTTCTGTTAGAAACGGATCTATTTTAAATTAATCTCATAGTTACAGTTAGCCCCCTTTTATTTGTTAACTTAAAATATTTTTTTTAATGGGAACAACAATGAGAACATAGCTTTTAAGTTTTAAGGATTGCAGTTATTTTAAAACTAATTGTATGTTTGTCTTTTTGTCATTACAACATGACCATTTACCCAATATAGATCCCCATCGTTAAAATGTTAACCAGATAAATATTATTTTTGGCGTTTCCTGCTGAGGACAAGAACAACAAGAATAAACTCAACGCAGAACACAACTTAAATCAGCCGACTTTAAACTGACCAAACCGTATTTATCTGACCCATATGTCTAACTCTAAGTTGAGTTCAAGTTTGTGCAGAAAATCTGAGTTGATTTCTGAGCAAAATATTTTTGACAAAGGTTAAACAGCATCATGTGCATTTTTATATCTCCATGACTTCAGTCTGATGGCAGTGAGTTATCCCAGCTGCTGGTTCCAGTATATCAGATCTCAAATCTGTTTGAGTGTCCAACAAACAGTTTCAGATGAAAACTGGCAACTTGAGAGAAGCCTACATGGCAACAAACACATGCTTGCTGACACACAAACAGCCCAACACACACTCCCGTTGCCTCATTGTGCGAGCCAGTGTGTGGTCACCAACTGTCAGCTGTGAAATTAGATCAGCCACCCTCCACAGATGTGACAGCAAACAGGAAACGCAGCGAGGCATTTAGACAAACTGTCACAGCGGTGTGTAGAGGAATCCTTTACCGATTTTTGGGCTGTAATTTTCATTAAACTGACAAGTGGGTGGGAAAAAAAATGGAGTCAGCGCATTTAAGAGTTTATTAACAGGTGATAAGTGTCTGTAAGAATAAATGCTGTCGGAAATTACGTTTTTCTTTTAGTCCTGACAGCACAAACTGAGCTTTAAGGCAGTCGGTGCTTAAAGATGAATCATAAAAGCCAGAAGACAGCAAAAAAAAAAAACATGTTTTCAATTTCAGAGAGAGCGTGTTATTCAAAGAAACAAAGGTTAAAAAAAGGAAAAGGCACAGTCTGACAAATGAAGGCCAGAAGTGACGCAAAAGCTATTAATTTAGATGTTTAAATGTGCTGAATGTAAACCAACACTTCCTTAAAATTTCAATTTAGTTATCTCAAAAAGAAGAAAAACTGCCACTGTCTAACCTAAAAACCTTCTTAATTTGTACCACATCAAGTTTTTGCACAATATTAATCCAACTTGGCAAAAAGTGTGATAAATAATCGAGACCTAACAGACCTGATGATATAAATTATTTTATGTACTTGATTAAAGAGAACAAAAAAAGCTGATATCGTTTTTACATCTTAAGTTTTTAGCGACTATCGGGGTGAGGGCTACTGGAGGATAGTCATTCAGACCAGTCACTGTAGAGCTTTGTGGGACTGGGATGATGGTGGCAGTCTTCAGGCAGATGGGAACTGTGAAGTGTTAAAGATGTCAGCCAGCACCTTGCAGAGCTGATCAGCACATTCTTTCAACACTTTCCCAGGGTTGTTGTAAAGCCGTGCATCATACAGTACATATAAAACTATAAGAAAATAATTTCAAGAGTTCAGAGAATAAAAAGGCTTTTTCTACTCTTGTTTTTTTTTTTTTTTTTTTTTTTGTGGAAACTAAAAATAACTTGTCTTTGTTGGACAACTTTAAAATATAAGGCTGGTTCTTGTTATATAAGATATACTGTGTGAGATGTGAAACAAAAATAAAAATTTCACCTTTAGGGTGCAGAAAATTAATTTAGTCATGGAGAAATTAAAACTATTTTTAGGCAGCAGGAAAAAAAAAGTTTCTGTTTGTGTTTTTGATCTTTATTGGAAAGAGAATAAGGACAAACGTAAGACGTACTTTGGATGGTGTGTGTACACACTCGACGTGAACAAAACCAGAAACCATGTGCAATCTTAACTGCATACTTTACTTTGCAAACCTGAGCATAAATACATAACTATTTATCAAAAAAGTTCCAAATAGCTCATACGTGGATGGATGTCACCATTTTGCCATATTTTTTTCTGTTTTGTCTCGGTGTTCTTGTGGTTTCGGTTCTATCGTAAAAGTAAATGCAGTAGTCCCTTGCTACTTCGCTGTTCAACTTTCGCAGGCTCGCTCTGGACGTACAGTAATATACATAATATTTTCAAAAATAAATAAATAAATAAAAAGCACTGCCATCTTGTAGTTTTCTTTCATTAAGCCTTCACTGTTTTGCCAGTCTAAAGAACTATGTTACCCAGAAGCCATCAGTTCACTTCCCAGAAGTCAACACTGCTTCCAACCGCTGCTTTCTGCAAACAGAGGGAAAGTTTTGCAACAAAGTCAGAAGTTCTGTAAGGTTAAACTCACAGAACTGTCATGAAAGTCTCAAATAATTCTGAAGATGAACTCATCCTTCAAGTTGTATCTTCTCTGCTGAGTAGCTGGGCTGCATCTGGACTCAGCATGACCTGGATCCTGGGAGCTGCAGGCTTCAGCTTGGTTCTGGACTCATCTATCGGGTCGGATGGAACAGTGCTGCTGTTGTTCTCTAGAGCCCTTGTAAATAAAATGTTGTAGAATAATAAATATTCTAAAGAATGTTGTTAAAATTAGTAAGTTATTTGCTCCCCGGCGCACTTTCTATAGCTGCCCACTGCCCCACCTGGTGGTGATTGAGTTAAATGCAGAGTCAAATTTCGTCTTGTATGGAAACATACACAGATGACAAAAATGTGACATTATTATTATTATTATTTAAGAGTTTAAGAGACTGATTTGTGGGCTTCATCGCTGTTGTCTGCAGAAACGAACCGAGTCTGACCAGAATGAGAGCTGCTGTTCTGCAGAGCTAGTAAGTTTAGTAGCTACATATACTGTACAGTACAGTAGATATGATGTTAAAATTACGTAGGTTTAAGAGTTTAGAACATTGGAAGAGTGTGGGAAGGGTTTCTAAAGCCTTACTATATACTGTAAATAAATATATACTAAAATAAACTACTACTAACTACTACTTGTGTACATAATTTCATTCCATCTCATGTACCATGAGATGGTAATGACAATAAAGTTTAATTGAACTTGTACTACAATTTCTACTTTGCAGTTTTTCAGTATCGTGTGTGTGTGTGTGTGTGTGTGTGTGTGTGGGGGGGGGGGGGTCCCTAAACCCAGCAATATACGAGGGACTACTGTATTTTACGATGAGACAAAATGTCATACATGCAGACACGAGTGCTTCTGGTCCCGCTGCCTGTCTGACAAACGGCATGAGCAGTTTTCTACATGGTGGAGATGAGCTGAAATGTCGATAGACAAAGTTATTTTGATTAATTCTGCCATAAATCTGAAATCAAACACACTGGCTCACATTCATCATGCTGGGGGCGGAGCACAGTAAAAGCTATATTGGATTTCTAATCAGAAGGAAATGCCAGCCTCAGTCTGAACACGGAGACATGAAGCTCAGTGAGTGAACTTTCTGTCAGGAGGAAAAAGACGGGAGAATCTGATCTGAAGGAGGGATGGACAGAGGAGAAGAAACACTCACTGTGTACTTACCTTGGCGGCTGCTGGTCTGCACGCTGTTGTGAACAGCGTGGGCCAATCGACTGTGACACCTCATTTATTACCCTGAACACTCTGGAACAGAGGTACAATGACACTGCTGCCGCCCACGCCGATGAAAAGACCTGCAGCAGTTTTCTCCAACGCACGCCCAGACACAACCACATTTATCCATCTGAGCCAGGACGGGGGCCCTGGGAGAAAACATCCATAAAGCCAAACTACATTCTGTAAATGAGAAACAAATACAGAAACATGCTGATCACGTTACATTATCTCCCTCCTTTATTAAGTATGTAGCACGAGTGAGTGAGGAAAATAAGGATGATGATTTTCTCGTCTCATTTTTCGCACTCGTTAAAATTGGGAGCATAAGTCTGGTTACTGACCAATAAAAAGTTAACTCACTAAATTCACCCTAGACTCAACAGCTGAAGCTGAATTTGTAGTTACAGGGAAGACTTACCGTGATATGACCATATGCAGAATGATTTGCCTTTTATATTTTAGTATAAAATAATTAACTAAATTTTAAGTATCATCAATAATAAGCAAAACCGAACAATAAAAATGATAAAGGATAAAAAAAAAATAGGAGAATAACTAGTTTGAAACAGGAAATTACTAAAACAACAATGAACAATCTAAAAAACAATAATTAACCAGGCAAGGATATTCTCTTTTATATGAGTTCAGTCCTCACCTCCTTCTACATGTGTGCAGTGGAGAGCATCCTGTGCTCCAGCATCAACGTGTGGCATGGAGGCTGCACAAAGAAAATCTTTACAGAGAGTGGTGAAGGCTGCACAGAAGTCTGTTGGAGTCAGTCTCCCCACCATCACAGACATCTACACCTCCAGATGCAAGAAGAGAGCCACCTGCATAATGAAGGACCCCACTCACCCAGCATACACACTTTTTGCCCCGCTCACCTCAGGACAGAGGTTAAGAAGCAATAAGTGCAGAACCACCAGACTGAGGAACAGCTTCTACCCTGAGGCTGTTAGATTCATGAATATCCAACCAGAATTATCACTGTGAAATATCACATCATGTTGCTGCTGATCCGTTTCATGTTGCTGCTGATCTGTTTCATGCTGCTGTGTTCATTCGTGCTCATCTGCTCACGCAGACTCATGTTCGTGCTGCTATTCGAAGTAAAGTTTTTATGCTACTAGTGCTTAGTGTATTTTTATTTGATGCTTTTCTTAGTTCATATTGGAGTGGGCATGACCATGTCCACTTTGATACACCTGTGTATTTTTGAACTGTTCCAGAGATTACCTTTACTGACCTCTCAGTAAAGCAAGACATTTACTACAAATTATTCCATTAGTTGTAATCTGAGAACATAGTCACCAAAAGAGACTATTTCTATCTTTGATTTTATTCTGATGTGATCAAAAGAATAACTTTTGTCATTTTCATGATATGTGCTTTTAAGCTGTGTTATTCTGTAAGAGTTAAACTGTGTTCACTGCTGTGTTAAAGTTGAAGTCTCGGGTCAGAGAGACCCGGCCGTTTTGTTTAGAAAGGCAGAAGACAGTTAATCTGTTGTTTTTATGAGAAGGGCTCCAGCACGCTCGGTCTTTCCTAAACAATTTCACTCTGCTCTGATTTCACCTTGAATTTTGATAACAACAAGTGAACTCCTCGCTGGTCCACGGACCAATGAAAAAGACACAAGTCTCACTCCTCTCATGATCTTCTTTAAAGTTCTAAGCTGTTGCTGGAACTGAAGAGTTTGCTGGGAACTTCAAGATGTGAGGTCGTCCCAAAGTAGCTGGATGAACTCAGTCACACGCTAAGGACAGTCATTCAGTTAAGGACTAATAACACGTTTGTTATGAGTCCACTCCGAACGAGCGTAAGCTCAAAACTTTGTTTATTCCTTCCTGGAATAAGTTTATCTTGAAGTCAGAGGCCAGGAGCTGACGCATTTTCTGATGACCAACGCGAAACCAGGAGACGTTGAAAACGTAAACTAGAACCAGCTCGGACGTGCTGGGCCTGAAGGACTCTGTGCATCTGAAAGGCTGGTGTCATTTCTTTATCAGACTCGTCGTCGAAGGTAAAGAGCTGTTTACAAACGTACCTGGATTTTAGCAGAAGTCGGATGGGAAGTGTCACTTTTGGTAACATGCTCAAGACAATTTCTTGTAAACCATCTCTCCATCTTTCCTCCTATTCCCTTATCCCTCTCAATCTATCTGGAAACTATATTTAAGCTAAAGAGCCCTCAGACTAAATATGTTAACATCCAGTATTTGTCTGTTGTGTTGTAATTTAACTGTGCTGACGTGTTAAATTGAAAGAAAGTGAAATCATGTCAATCAAGTGTAATGGTGTTAATTTAGTTGATTTATTCTAAATAAATGGTAGTGTCTTTGACATATCAAACTAAGTTAACGTCTCTGTCACTTAATGGCTTTATTTATTTATCCATCATAAAGATCACAGAAATATTGGGTAAACTGAAAAAGAAAGAATCCGTGAAATTACTATTCAATCTGAATGAGTAAATTAATTAAGGTAAAGTGGTCAATATTAATATTGACCTCCTCATAATCCTTTACATCATCTTAGATGCCATTACTGTTTTTCTTTTACAAGTTATGGTTGGGTGTAACTGGTACCCTGTGTACATAATCTCGTTACACGACATGTGTTGCGAACGACAATAAAGAAACTCTAACTCTGATTTATATAAGGCAAAATTAGTTATTTGAGCAGGAATTATTTTGGCTTTTGTACATGCATTAAGGTCAACTATTTGATAAACAGTTTACTTTGGAATGTGGTTTAGAGATGTTACTTAATGTGAGCAGATTAAGTTATTTGTTACCACAATAACCAGTTGACTCTGAGTCCAAGGGCAGTGAAAGTGTGAGACCATCAGACTTTACTCAAGTCAAAAGTAACTTTAAAGAAAACAGTTCATGGCGAGTCTGGAACAAAACTCAAGGGTCAGAGGTCATATGCATGGGTCAGGGGAGTGCATCTTTGTATATTGTGTTTGTATTGGGTTGAAGGATGGGACAGTTAAAGTGTACTACGGTGTAAACATGACATATACCGGTACTTTATTTTTGGTGGACATGCTTTCTTTGTGTGTGTGTGTTATATGGGGGGTGCATCTTGTTGCCGTAGCAATTTGTCTTGTAGAGTCCAACTTGGACATCAGTTTTTTCCTGGTCCATGTTAGTGGAATATGAACAAAATAAGTAACTGTAGATTTTATATCTGAACACGTCTGATCTAACCAGGTTCTGAAACAGCTTGAGACCAGTTTGACCCTTTAATAAGCCAATTCTTGAGCAGTTTTGGTGGTTGATTTTTCTTCTGCCATCAGTAAGTGTGGTGTTCAAAGAGGGATGTTTAAGTAAGACCTGCACATTCGAGTAACCCAGCATGAATTCCAGGACTTGGGTGTCCAAGCAGAACATTGCATTGTAAAAACCTGATCATTGTAGTTTTACTGTTGCTCCTGCTCAGTTTATGACCTTTCGTACGCCTCCAGGCCTCTTCCATGGAGGGAGGAAAGAGAGAGCTGCCCTTATTAACAGTGGCAGGCCTGGGTGGCTGTTCGTGATAAAGACGGATGGTCCAGCTCTCAAACACAAACACTCCCCACCCCCCAAGCAATACATCTACTGCACAGCACAGCAGCAAACGGGGCGAGTCTATGAAGAGAAGGAGTTTTATTTAAAAAATAAATTAAAAAAAGCATGAGGAAATTAACAATAATGAGAACAGCAGCTGGAAAAAAAAGGTGTCTCTGACATGTTGGGGAAACACCAACAATGCTGAAACAAATTTCAATTCCCCTGACGGCGCGTTGAAAATAAGCACAGCCACCATCCTGTTAAACTACCCATTACACCAGGTTGGATTCCCAAAGCGCGGCCGAGAAGTTTTTTTTTTTCTTTTTTCTCCTCCTCCTGGACATTTTTGCAGTTAAGCACTTTGGCTGATGAATTGTACAGAGAGGCAAATTATCAGCAGACTTGGTGAGGAGTGTGTCTCTGAGATTGGCTGCTGGGGGGATTATGGAAATTAAAATGAGAAACTGAATCACTGAGTCCGGGCTGAAAGTCGGGACAAAAGGAAAGAAAGACGGTTGAAACATAGAGACAAACGGTCGGTGTGTGCTCCTTCGGCTCGTCCCCAAGATGTTTAGTCGAAGTCTGAAAAAAAATAGGGCATCCACTCTGTATTTGTTGGTTTATTTCACGAACCACTATAAGAGTTTTTACACAACTTTTGGAAAGTCAGTGGGTGTAAATATGTATGAAACTAATTAAGACGGCTGCTACATCCAACTGACCCAACGCAAAATGACTACAACTCTGTAGATTTTGCAGACATTGAGCTAAAATGTGGTAAAAATCTACCACCGCCTACACAAAAAGACCATACAGATACTGATCGAAAAGAGTACCGTATATTCCGACGTATAAGTCACACCTTTTCCCCTAATTTGCATGCCCTGCGACTTATAGGGTGAAGCGTCAAATTTATGGATTTTTTTCCCCCATATTTTTAGACCAATATTTGGCTGAGTTGTGACCGTTTTTCATTTTGGCAAAAAATGGTGCAGTACCACTTTTGTCCGCTAGGGTCCACCGACCGTTCCTACCTCATGTGTCCGACGGCAGCCTCCTCTGGTCGTACTCACTCTGTCGCAGCCCGGCCTCCTGCTTTGGTGGTATGAACTACTGAACCACAGGACAGATTTTTATGAAACTTACAGAAAGTAATTACTAGGTAGACATTTACAAACTGTTAGCTGTAAAAGATGTTTGAGCTAAAATTCGATCTTTTAGCACCGTAGATTGTTAGCGCTTAGCTCCGTGTTTTAACTATTTTGCAAAATAGCTCATGAACCACAAGGCAGATTTTTATGAAACTTACAGAAAGTAATTACTGGGTGGACATTTACAAACGGTTAGCTATAGGAGATTTTTTTAGCTAAAATTCGATGTTTTAGCATTGTAGATTGTTAGCGGTTAGCTCCGTGTTGTAACGGGTACTATTTTGCAAAATAGCTCATGAACCACACGGCAGATTTTCATTAACCTTACAGAAAGTAATTACTGGGTGGACATTTACAAACTATTACCTGTAGGAGATGTTTGAGCTAAAATTCGATTTATTTATAATTTATTTTCGCAGCGCGCGTCACCGTTTGGAAGACGTCAAAGCGAAACAATTTAAATCCAGCAGATTTGACCATTTCGTGAATTTATTAAGGAACGGTTAAGCTCAGAAACACTTTTGCTATAATGTCAGCAAACAAATGTATTTTTTAAGTGTCTATCTTGCTAAATTTTAAAGAAAATGGAGCGGTCCCACCCACGCGGGTGCACGTAGCAATACTACTTTTAAATCCAGCAGATTTGACAATTACGTGCATTTATTAATGAAAAGTTCAGCTAAGACACATCTTTGCTATAATTTTCAGCAAACAAATAATTGTTTTTAACCATGTTAATCTTGTTAAAGTCCTTCAGTGCAACTCCTGTGGCAGCCATTTGCAGCAGGGCAAACCTCCGGCCCACATTTCGGGTTGTCAGCGGTGAAGCATAACATACGCGACGCATCAGCGGTGACGCATAATAGATGCGACTTATACGGCAGTGCAACATGTTTATGGATTTTTCCAATTTATTGGACATAATTGGACAATGCGACTTATGGGTTGTGCGACTTTTCGGTCGGAAAATACGGTAATCCTCGGATGCTGCTGATTAACACATAATAATAATAATAATAATAATGAATAAAATTTATAACGCACTTTTCATTAATGAAAATCTCAAAGTGCTACAAAAATCAAAGATCAAATAAAAACAAGTGATAAAATCAAGTAAATCAATGACAGTATCAACTAAGATTAAAGGTCAAATCATGTGGAGGCAGAGTAGGCTCGCTTAAAAAGAAAGATCTTTAAGCCTTGTTTAAAGTCAACCAGTGACTGTGGAGCCCTCAGGTAGTCAGGGAGGGCGTTCCATAGGCGGGGGGCAGCCACACTGAAAGCCCGGTCTCCCATGGTCCTTAATTTGGTTCGTGGAATATGGAGGAGATTACTGTTCTGTGATCGTAGAGACTGGGTGGATGAATATGGTGCAAGATAGTCAGGTGAAGTTCCGTGTAAGCATTGGTGTGAGAGCAGTTTTGTACTGAATTCTGTAAGAGACAGGAAGCCAATGGAGGTTATGGAGAATGGGTGTAATATGTTCAAATTTACGAGCTCTCAATAAAATCCTTGCTGCACTGTTTTGAATACAGTATATTGAAGCTTCTGAAGGTTTTTGCCAGGGATTCCAATAAACAGGGAGTTGCAGTAGTCGAGCCAGCAACTCATGCTGCTGATTAACTCATGCTGCTGCATTCATATCTGCTCACCACAGACTCATGTTCGGTCTGCTGTTACAATGTATGTTTTACATTATTAGTGTTTAGTGTATACTTTAGATCTTTTATGGTACCGTTTGGTGTTTGTTTAGCATGTATCTTAGAACCTTATTTACCGTTTCTTTTTATATTTATATTTTGCTATTTTGGGGTGTAACGGGACCCTGTGTACATAATTTCGTTCCACCTCATGTACTACATGTGACGGAAATGACAATAAAGTTGACTTGAACTTGAAAATACGGTGTGGTAGTAGCCGAGAGTCATTCACATTATGTTCTTCAAGCATTATTAGATCATGTAAGACGATGCAAATTGCATTAAATTGAGCATGATGTTATTTTCATAGTTTGGTCAAGCTACGACTCTGTTCCACAACATATTATCCTAAACTAGAAGCTTGCATTGATGGAGCGGGTGATATGCATTCCATATTTATTCATTCATTTTACAAAGAATTTGGAGCAGACAGAAATGTTACTCTCACAGTAGGATAAACATTCCCATGATTTCATGACATAAATCCAATTACCGGTAGTCTAAAACAGTTTATTTATTTATTATGATATCATATAGCCTTAAAACTAATATCAGCTTTAGCACACCTTTTACCTGCTAAACAGAAAAACGTTGCTCAATCACTGAGTATTTTGACATGCCGGCTGACATTAGCTTTTAACTCAAAGCCCTGCTGTGCCTAAGTATTTTCTCGCAGCATGGCTGTACTCTTAATATGGGTTTTTTGCGTATATCTGAAGTAATTATGCCATACCGACTGCGGTTAAATGTACTCAGGCTGTGAGCCACTGCCCGCTCAGATATTTACAGACACATCAGGACAGCAGTGACCAAGAAATGGAGTTTAGTCTGCTTCCAATTTTTCAATAATTTCCTGGTGACAATGATTTAATCAAAAATGGAGGAAAAAAAAATCCAAAGTCTCTTTTTGTCTGATATAAATACTGTACTTAATACTGTAGGAATACTTCTTCATGAATGCTGTACACAAAATATGTCAGAGGCCAATGTGTGATTATTAACCTACAGAAACAGTAAAAGTGACAAAAACATGAGTGAAACGATCAACTTACCATCTCCATCTTCTATTGCTTATTCCTAGTCAAGTTGCGGAGACAACAGGTCCAGGAGAGAAACCTAGACATCCCTCTTCCCTGGACACTTTCCAGCTCATCCTGGAGGATCCGAGGCGTTCCCAGGCTACAGAAGAGACACAATCCCTCCAGCGACTTCTGGGTCTTCCCCGGGGCCTCCTACCAGTGGGACGTGTCCGGAAAACGTCTAAAGGGAGGCGTCCAGGAGGCATCCTAATCAGATGCCCAAACCACCTCAACAGACTCCTTTCGATGTGGAGGAGGAGCAACTTTACTCTGAGCTCCCTCCAGGTGACAGAGCTCCTCAATCTATCTCTAAGACTAAGTCGGGCCATCCTGAGAGAAAAGCCCATTTATGCCACTTGTATTCAAGATCTGACTCATTCTTTTGGACATGATTCAAACATCATGACCATAGGTGAGGGTTGGAACATACACAGACAAGTAAATCGAGCAGTTCGCATTATGACTTAGCTAGGGGTGCACCAATAAATCAACACCGATTTCCTTACTTTTGGGAAATCGGACGATACTTGCATGAGAAACCGATTTTTTTTAGTTTTTAACAATAACTGTCTGAACTAGGGCTGAATGATTTTGGAAAATAATGTAATTGCAATTTTTTTTAGTTTTAACAATAACGGTCTCTGAACTTCATTTATATTTCAGAGCACTACCTCATGACCAGTTAAAACAAGTTTGTATTGTTTCTAGGATGTTATTCAAGGGCATTTTTTCTTCAATAATATAATACTGGAAAATTGAGGGTGACCTTATAACACCTGACAGTGTCGCTTGTAAAACAAAATTGGCAAAAATCGGAATTGGCAAGTCGACTTTTTAGAAATCGTGATTGGTCGGAAAACTGCAATTGGTGCATCCCTAGACTTAGCTCTTTCTTCACCAAGACAGATGGAAGCAACACCCTCATTACCGAGGACAAGACTCTAATCCATCAATCCATGCCCCTCCATCATCACTCGTGAAAAAGACGCAGAGATACTTGAACGCCTCCACCTGAGGCAAAGCAGATGGCTGCTCGTTTTTTTTCCAGTTAAAAAGGGAGTTTTTCCTTTCCACTGTCGCCAATGTGCTTACTCAGGATGGGAGACTAGGGGTGCACCGATGTCAATTTTCTGTCCGATCACCGATTTTTAGAAAGTCTGACCTGCCGATTCCGATTTTGGCCGATACCGATTTTCAGCTGTTAAAAGGTCAAAATGCACCCTAAATTTTCACGAATTTCCTACCTTTGCGGAGGCAGATGCGATCGGTAGATAAAATCGGCTTCTCATTTAAAGATCGGCCGATCACCGATCTCCCCAAATTAAGGAAATCGGGGCCGATCGATCGGCCGGCCGATTTATCGGTGCATCCCTATGGGAGACTGTGACAAAATTCGCCAATGTGCTTGCTCAGGATGGGAGACTGTGACAAAATGAAGATTCAACACAATCTGCTTGCTTCCTTACATAGATAACTTTTACTAATTGGCTTTTATAATGCATGTGAATGTTTTCGTACAGTGTACTGAGACAACTTCTGTTGTGACTTGGCGCTATATAAATAAACTGAATTGAATTAATGTCTTCATTAAATAACAGGGCAAATCTGACACATTCACAGGAATGAGTGAACAATGTCTGATCTAAGAACAGTAAACATGATCCATCACCTGAGAACTGTTCAAAAAGCAGAAAACATTACGTAACAGAAAATGGGTCCAATTGATTCTATAGGGATATTTTGTTGAGAAGTAGGAATAAAACAGACATCATCTTACAGGTTACACATCAGACATGTTACATTTTTATCATTTCCAAACTCTCAGGGGTACCGTATGTCTCTTTCGTCATGAGATAGAAGGAGAGCAGATGGCTAGAATCAGAGTGAGTAACTTTTCTCATTTTCCAGCACTGTGATGGTCTTAACGCTCGGGCCACTTGTTTAGAGTTTGGTTTCAAACTGTGGTTTTCAAACTGTGGGGTCAGTGAACAGTGTTAAAATAAATCATAGTGTGCGTGTGACCACCCATATTTTTCTCCATCCTTAAAAAGTTATAGACCAAACTAAAGTATTCCATCCATCCATCCGCAATACAATGACAATTAAATAAGTTTATAATGCTGTGCATATATTGAGCTCTCATTAATCAATACAGTATTTGTTGATGTTTATATGGTTCTAAAAGTTAATGGACATTTTGATTTATTTCTATCAATCCGTTTTCTGACAAAAAATTAAAATGAATAAAACTAAAATAAAGCTCAGTCCAAAGGAGCAATATGATTACAGTTAAATCTGACTCAGTTTGTCTTATTTTTTTGTTGTGGTGAGGGTGGGCTGGATTTTTTCCTCTATAAAAGGAGAATTTGAGAACATTTGAGAACCACTGGTTTACCACGGGTTTGAGTAAAATCTCAAGAAATACTAATTTTAAAACAAAGATTAGTTATCAAAGTTCATGCTCAATGATCCAGGTAAAAAAAATCCAACAAAGTTAAGTTGGATCATGTGGATGGTTTCTTTTTTTGTTGTTGCGACATTTTGCCCTTCAACCAAAGGGCTTCTTCATTGATGAAGTCCTTTGGATGAAGGATGAAACATAAAAAAATATAGATTATTGAGCATGAACTTCAATGGTTTGAACTAGGGATGTGCCGATCGATCGGAAACCGATCAATCGTCACCGATAATCATTAAAGCGGATGTGATCGGCTTTTGCCTTCAATTACCGATCACAGAGCCTGTGATACGAAGTTTGCTAACTGCAAAACGTGCGACGAAAAAGTACCTCGTGGAAGAATTTCAACGAAGTCCTTCAACACAACAAACCTAATTCGTCATTAAAATGTTTTAATACGTTTTAATAACTTACCAAAAGCCGTCTGCCAGCGCCGCCATAAGCAACACCTGTTAGCATGTAGCCCCACCGAGTAGCCCCACCGAGTCCGCTGCGCAGTTACGGGCAGTCCAGTTTAGCTGCGGCTTCAAAAAGGCTGTCGGCTTTGTTATTCCAAGTTAGCTGGGTGTCCCCCGATATCTTCTGCTTCCAGTCCGACATCGAGGCGAGCTCCAGGAACCTCTGATCGCACAAAGCCGGCTGTCTGCTGCAGGTCCGGTTTAGCATGTTAGCCTTAGCTCATACCATGAGCTGCTGGTCTCGCGCGGCGCTGTAGGAACGCTCGGCGGTGTGATCGCAGCTGCTGCTCCAGTCCTGAGACATTCACAGAGTTCAGAGGAGTGTTTCCAGTTAATTTATCCGTATGAGGCATCCTCTTATGGGAGAAACAGTCCTCCAAAAGCCGACTGCCGAGTGTGGAACTGAATGTAAAATGGCGGAGGCGGTATTTCCTGGTTCTTCTTCTTCTTCTATAGAGTTGAATGGCGGTTGGCGAACTCATATTAAGCGCATTACCGCCACCTGGTTCCCGCAGGAAGTTGTTCAAAAAAGCACGAAATTATTTAAAAATAATAATAATGATACTTTACGTATTTATAAAGCCATTTGTAAAAACAGCCAACAGTGCAGCTTTAAGTAGCAAATGGGGTATTTTAGTTTTTTATATGAAGTAATAGATGTGTTTTTTTTTTAAACAATAAAAAACCTTTTTTTTTGAAAGTTAGTAAGGTAAACATTTTTCTTTGATAATGCAGTTGATAATTACTTTTATTTACTTTGTTCTCTGAAATAAATTAGTAAAAATATGTTTTTGTCTGAATTATGGTGATTTTATGGTTCTGAAAATAACATGAGTGCTGCTTCTGGCTACAAGATCTGAAAAGTTTTCAGATCTTGTAGCCAGAAGCAGCACTCATAAATTACAGGTAAGCCATTTGATCGGTGATCGGTGATCGGTTTATGTGATCGGCTCACATATAGGCAATCGGTAATTGTGATCGGTATCGGTGATCGTCACACATAGGTGATCGGTATCGGTATCGGTTTTAAAAAACCTGATCGGCACATCCCTAGTTTGAACCACTTTGGCTATGGCTGCCTCAGAGGAGTCGACGGGGGAGAGGGTTGGTCCACTATTTGAGTGTGATGCTTGTGGGACTGAGTTTGTTGTGGCTACTCTGATTGATGAAGTCCTTTGGATGAAAAAGAAACATCTCAAAAAAAAAAAAAGAAACCATCCAGATGACCTGACTTAACTTTGTTGAAAAGATTAGTTATGTTCTAACATTAAAAAAAACTTTATCCAAACTATGCTGAATGGGAACTTCAACCCAAATGACAGCTGTTCACTTGTTTGTGACAAACTGTGTGCATGTTCTGCCACAGTTTTGATGTCCTGATGCATATGTTCCAGACGTGTCAATGTAGAAACATCAGCAGGGCAGTGAACCAGCGGGTGATTACTGAGCCTCTGATACACAGAAGAAGTTTGTACACTGAGAGTTTCCACAAACTCAGAGACTCTGTCAAAGTGATCTGGAGACGCCGCCTCCTGGACCGAGCCTTGCTCCTCTTGTGTCTGTCAGGAATAGGGAACAGTGATGAGTTAATTCCAGTTTGGTAGTTTAACTGGGCAACACATTTATACTGTCAGCCCGAAATAGTTATAAACATGCTTGAAACTCTGACAAAGGTAAAAAATATTCTCAAATCACCTACAAGATTAAGCATGAAGAATAAAATAAACGATCTGCAG
Source organism: Garcialebias charrua (assembly GCA_038048925.1). NCBI lineage: Eukaryota > Metazoa > Chordata > Actinopteri > Cyprinodontiformes > Rivulidae > Garcialebias > Garcialebias charrua. The sequence continues at coordinate 28,981 of JBBPBX010035567.1, forward strand.
GAAAAGAAACCTAAAGAGGAAAAGGCCGTTCCTGACCTGGCCACGGCTCGTATGCAGCAGCGGGACATGTTGATGAAGGATGAGGACGAAGCTCTGGTTTGCAACGTGGTCTCGATGCCCCTCAGGAGGTCGTTGGTCTTCAGCAGCAGCAGCATCTGGCGAGGAACTCGATTCAGCAGGTCGCTGATCTGAGGCAGGTACTGGGCTGCGTTAGACTGAATTTCAACGTCCTGCCGAGAACAACATGAAGAGAGAGAAAAAGTCACTTTTTACAGTTTCTGTTTACAAACTGATGCTGTTACACACTGTAACTGACAGATTTAACCTTTCTGATTCAACACTGGAACACAACATTCAGGATCATCATGATAATTAGACTGACAGAGCTGGCATCAGGCTAAAATAATAGCTTTGTTCCTCCATAGTTACACTTCAGGCTTTGGTTCCATCGGTGACAGAAAGGCCTTTGTATCTTAACGTTTGAATCATTTATTTAGTCTCTATACGGACTTGTCTGTTTAAAGTGTCTGTGACATCATCTTCCTTCTTTTTATGAAATGATAGAAGATATATATCTTGTATCATTCAACTATGTTTGTTTTTGCAAACAAAATTATAAATTAATGAAAATTCCTTTCAAACTGAGATTAAAATTAAAATCGGTGTTTCTTCTTGGAATATCCGACTACACGCGAATGCACCATCTGTGACGTAGAAGAATGAACGTCTTTAGAACGCCCCTATTAAATATTCATGGCGGACAATAAATAAAACGACGAAATTAGCAATCTAAGTTAAGATTTGAGCAATTTGTCTTCAGTTTGGGAAGCAGGAAGTTAGATGAGCAGAAACAGCAGGTTCTAATTTAGGTCTGCACCCGTATATTTTTTTTTGTCTTACCTGTTCAGGAAGCGAGTGCGCTCCGAGAGCGGGGGCAGCTTTATTTATTCCATACTTGACGAAGTATTTCATCTTTTGGGAAAGTGAAAAGGCTCACTTGTTCACTGATGATATTAGAACACCCAAATGTGACACAACGTAACGGCATTATACAAAAAAAAAGGCGATCTGGCAGAGAATTGATGCGTTATCATGGCACACAGACTCGAGGTTCATCCTCCTACGTCACAGATGGTGCATTCGCGTGTAGTCGGATATTCCAAGAAGAAACACTGATTTTAATTTTAATCTCAGTTTGAAAGGAATTGTCATTAATTTATCATTTTGTTTGCAAAAACGAACATAGTTGAATGATACAAGATATACATCTTCTATCATCTAACCTAACCAAGACCTAACCTAACCCTAACCTATCATCTTCTATACTCTGATGCATGCTCAATAATCCAGGTAGAAAAATCTAAAAAAGCTAAGTCTGGTCCTCTGGACATTCAAAAAATAAAACAAAACAAAGCAAAAAAAAAAATGTAGAAACGTTTCGTCTTTCGTCCGAAAGACTTCCTCAGTCTGAGTTGCTGTGTTCAGCTCAGTCTTATAAATAGCACCCTCCCACAGTGTTGCACAACCAGTTGGCTGATGACAGCCTGAAACCAGCTGCTCACATGATCAAGGAGGGCCATCAGCCTAACAATGGATCATTAGCACCCTGATGGTTGTTTGCTATTCACAGAGGGCTGAGTGATACTAGCAATAACAGCATTGTAAGAGGGGGACAGTTGAACCCGGAGGCCTCCACCCCTGTTTAATGATGGACGGTTTCTTTTCACAAAGATGGCCTCCTTTACTCCTCTCTCAAACCATCGTTCCTCTCTATCAAGGATGTGAACATCTTCATCCTTGAAAGAGTGACCGCTGGCGTGGAGATGAGTGTAGACTGCAGAGTCCTGACCTGATGATGTTGATCTTCTGTGCTGGGCCATCCTTTTGGCCAGTGGCTGTTTAGTTTCCCCGATATAAGACTGATCACAGCCCTCCTGACACTGAACAGCATACACAATATTACTCTGTTTGTGCCGGGGGACTGGATCTTTGGGATGAACCAGTCTTTGCCGTAATGTATTTTGGGGTTTAAAAGCCACTGGGACGTTGTGTTTAGAGAATAAACGTCTCAATGTCTCTGAAACTCCCGCAACATACGGAATGACCACTGGTCTGGGTCTGGGTTCCTTCTTTTCACCTGATGGTTGGCTGGAGTCCTGTTTGGGTTTCTTCTCTGCTTTCAGGAAGGCCCAGTTAGGATATCCACATTTCCCTAGAGCCTGTTTTGTGTGTGATTTCTCCTTCTGTCTGGCTCCTAAGTTAGTGGGGACGCTGTCTGCTCTGTGGTACAGAGTCCTGATGACTCCTAACTTGTGCTCCAGAGGGTGATGGGAGTCGAACTGTAAATACTGGTCTGTGTGGGTGGGTTTGCGGTACACATCAGTTTGCAAATTTCCTCTATCAGAAACTGAGACCTCACAGTCCAAGAAAGCCAACCTGCCATTTTTTACATCTTCTCGTGTGAACTTGATATATTTATCCACAGAGTTGATGTGATCAGTGAAATGTTGGACTTCCTGAGATTTAATTTTAACCCAGGTGTCATCAACATACCTGAACCAATGACTTGGTGGTCTCCCTGAAAAGGAAGTCAAGGCTTTCTTTTCTACCTCCTCCATGTACAGGTTGGCAACAATAGGAGAAACTGGCGACCCCATAGCACACCCATGTTTCTGCCTATAATATTGCTCCCCATATGTGAAGTAGGTTGACTGCAGGCACAGTTTCAAGAGTTGACACAGTTGTTCTGTGGAAAGTGTGGTCCTGCTGTTCAGAGTGGTGTCTGATTTTAACCTTAAACAGACCACCTCTACTGCTTCATCAACAGGGATGCACGTAAAGAGTGATGTGACATCAAAAGAGACCATTGTTTCATCAGTCTCCATGATGACACCCTTCACCTTCTCCACAAAGTCCATGGTGTTCTGTATGTGGTGTTCTGAGCTGCCAACTAAAGGGATGAGTACAGATGCCAGATATTTGGAAACATTGTAAGTGACCGAGTTAATCATG
>JBBPBX010035568.1:0-31991 GCA_038048925.1 Garcialebias charrua
TGCACAGCAAGGCTTTTAAGAAAATTAACACTTAAAAACAATTATTTGTTTGATAAAAATTATAGCAAATATATGTCTGAGCTGAACTTTTCCTTAATAAGTGAACGTAATTGTGAAATTAGCTGGATTTAAACATTTGTTTCGCCGAAAGTGATAACAAGCCATATATAGTTCGCACCGGTGTATAGGTCGTAGGCCTTGAAAAAAAACCATAAAAGGCGCGACCTATACACCAGAAAATACGGTAAGTAGAAAAATTACAGTGTTCCTGTTGGAAGGGTCCTAGTAGGCACAGGAAGCGCTACAACCAGCTGCTGCTGCTATTTGCTCTTGCAGCTAACTATTGCAATGGTGCCCAACTCTGGTCCTTGAGGAACACCATCCTGTATGTTTTAGTTGGTTCCCTGCTTTGACACACCTGATTTGAATAAATGGGTGATTAGCAGACTTCTGCAGAACTTGAAGTCATCAAAACACTGAATCAGGTGTGTTGGAACAGGGAAACAAGTAAAACATGCAGGATGGTGTTCCTCGGGGACCAGGGTTGGGAATTGCTGAACTATTGAATTCTGCATACTGTATTGGGAAACTGGTGATGATGTAAATGTAGTTCCGGGAAAGACATATTTGTTCTTCCCTCTTTGTGAAGAAATAAAACTCTTGTTTAAGAGCTCATATTGTTATCTATTCAGAGGCTGAGACCACCTGCAGCCCCCCAGCAGTGGCTAACTCCGAGCCGAAAGGCGAGACTCAGGTGTACCATGTGGGAGCCAGCATCAACTTCACCTGTAAGCAGGGTTTCCAGCTGAACGGAGCCAGTCTCCTCACCTGTGGGGCCAATGGCCAATGGCAGCCTCAGCCCCCTCAGTGTCTTCTGGTTAAAGAACTGTCATCAAGTGAGTTTGTTTCCCAGATCAAACGTCAACATACAAACAGTTTTCTGTCCATCTAAACTGTCCTCTCTGCTCAGAAGATGGATGCGGAGCACCACCACCTGTCAGCCAGTCCAATGTGCACCTCTCCAACAAGTACACCGCAACAGCATCATTTCCCTCCGGTGCCAAAGTCTACTACAGATGTAATGTTGGATATGCTACAGAAGGAGGCACCAGGTCTCGTGAATGCAGCGGTGGAAAATGGACGCAGCTGACTCTGAAATGTGAAGGTAAGAACGTTTACATTCTGCAACACTCAGGCCTTCTATATGAAACTTTAGCATTGTTTCTGTATTCCAAAATTTCGAGAGTCCTTTACTTACTCGCCCCCTGTGGTGGGGGTACCACTAGCCTGGTTAAAACCAGACCCTGTCCTTCACTTCGCTTCAGACAAGGCTGTGCAGGAAGGCGAGGGCCAGGCTAGGGTACCACAAGGGTCCATTCTCGGTCCACTTCTCTTTTCGTAATACCTGCTGCCATTAGGTGCTATTTTTGTAAATGTGGCATACCTTTAAATTTCTACACTGATGACTGTCAAATTTATTTCCCTCTGAAACACACTGGTGCATGTTCTATCCAACCTCTTCTTGAATGCCTGCCTGACATCAAGGACTGGATGGCTTTAAATTTCTTAAATTTTAATGAGAAGAAGACACAAGTCATGTTGTTTCCTCTTTAAGACACCATCAAGAACCACTGTATAGGCCGTTCCTCTGTAGCCCAGTTAGAGGAACAAGTAATCTGGGTGTGAAAATGGACCCTTTGATGAAGCTAAACAGCCATGTAAACACAATTGTTAAATCCTGATTTTTGTGTGTGTTTTTCTCAGTTGAGGTGACTTTCTAAATTGAAGCTCATACTGTCCAAAAGTAATTTTCAATTCAGTTTATTTGTATAGCACCAATTCACAGCAAAGTTGTCTCAGGGCACGTGGATGGTAATCTTGCGACAGTAAGGCTTTCATAACATGCTGCAGCCCAATTCTTAACTGGTACAGGCAAAAGAGAATACATCACTCCAGTTCTGGCCTCCCTTCACTGGCTCCCTGTTCACTTTTAAATTGATTTTAAAATCCTTTTGTATGTTTTTAAATCTCTGAACAGGTCTGCCCCTTCTTATCTTGCTGATCTGCTGCAGCCATATGCCCCACAGTGCTCTCTGAAGTCAGCAGACCAGATGTTTTTATTGGTTCCGGCACTCATTTTAAGCTTAGAGGTGACAGGGGTTTCTCTGTTGCAAGTCCAAAACTGTGGAACAAGTTACCACTGCATGTCAGACATGTCCCTCTCTCACTGTTTTTAAGTCTTGTTTAAAAACTCACTTTTATTTCCTGGCTTTTGACAGTTCTTATATTTATCTATTTGGATCTATGTATTTTACGGTACCCTGTGTCCTTTGCTTGTTTTGTTTTAGTTGTACAGCTTGTTGCTGTTTTAAGTGCTTTATAACTAAAGTGGTATGGTATTTACCAGTAATGATTATGTACAGTTAGAAAAATATATATATATTGGCTTTTTTTGAACATCAGCATATGTTAATGATGAAAGAAGCATCTCTTTCTCCTTCTGTTGTGCTAAAGTGACCCATAAAGTCCTGTTTTCAGGAGCTGCCATGTTGTAATTAAGGCATTTTGGGCCTTGCCTACTCACCCACAAACACATTTTTTATGCTTGACATAACAAAATACACCCTAAATACGTAAGTCATTTGAATATTTCAAAATACAACAGCAAGGTAAGCGCCACAACCTTTTAGTTACATCAACGCCTGGAAAATATTATGATTAATGGTTACATTTTTATTCAGCCGGTGCACTTGGGGTGCTCGTGTTGCTTCACCTTCACCTTCCAGATTAACTTTTTGTGTCTAGTTTAATGTATGTGAGTTGGGGGTCTGTAGACAGCTTATGAACAGTTAATATCTTACCTGTTGTAGATGTGTGTGGAGTTTCTGTTTGAGGAAGAGTTTAATGATGTGTTCAAGTTGTTCTAGGAAATTGGAATGTCCGAGTTCTAAGATGGAAATATCTTAAACACGTCAGAAAGTTGGAAATCTAATTTGAAAAGTGGAAGACTCCTCCCAGCCCCAACCTTAACCTCCAATATGGTCGGGTCACACAGTTGTGATAGCTGCCAGAACGGAAATAAAAACTTTTGTTGGATTGTATCGCAGTAATCCAGTCACAACCAAAGTCCGGCACAACCTCGCTAAACATGTTGCTACAGCGTTTTGCTGCACAGAAATCATTCAAACACCATTATGAACTTGGATTGCTAACGGTAGTTAGCCTAGTCATTGAGCATAACTTTTGGCAAATTCTAGTTACTTTCTGAGTTGCATCTGGATGTAAAGGTGGGTCTTACTACATTCCCAGATCCACAGATCCAAGGTAAACAGAATGCAGCACAAGTTCTACAGAGCTAATGAGCTAACAGCTAGTGTGAACCAAGACCTAAGTAGACTACCATTTCAAAATAACTTCAGTCTCAAAAATGTTGCCACACCTTATGCAAACACTATTTATTGGTCTTTACCTCACTGTCAGGATCACTTTTCTACGTTATTTACAGTATTTTCTGGTGTATAGGTCGCACCTACGTTTAGCTCTGCTGCAAATGTCTGCCACAGGAGTGCACAGCAAGGCTTTTAAGAAAATTAACACTTAAAAACAATTATTTGTTTGATAAAAATTATAGCAAATATATGTCTGAGCTGAACTTTTCCTTAATAAGTGAACGTAATTGTAGCTGGATTTAAACATTTGTTTCGCCGAAAGTGATAACAAGCCATATATAGTTCGCACCGGTGTATAGGTCGTAGGCCTTGAAAAAAAACCATAAAAGGCGCGACCTATACACCAGAAAATACGGTAAGTAGAAAAATTACAGTGTTCCTGTTGGAAGGGTCCTAGTAGGCACAGGAAGCGCTACAACCAGCTGCTGCTGCTATTTGCTCTTGCAGCTAACTATTGCAATGGTGCCCAACTCTGGTCCTTGAGGAACACCATCCTGTATGTTTTAGTTGGTTCCCTGCTTTGACACACCTGATTTGAATAAATGGGTGATTAGCAGACTTCTGCAGAACTTGAAGTCATCAAAACACTGAATCAGGTGTGTTGGAACAGGGAAACAAGTAAAACATGCAGGATGGTGTTCCTCGGGGACCAGGGTTGGGAATTGCTGAACTATTGAATTCTGCATACTGTATTGGGAAACTGGTGATGATGTAAATGTAGTTCCGGGAAAGACATATTTGTTCTTCCCTCTTTGTGAAGAAATAAAACTCTTAAGAGCTCATATTGTTATCTATTCAGAGGCTGAGACCACCTGCAGCCCCCCAGCAGTGGCTAACTCCGAGCCGAAAGGTGAGACTCAGGTGTACCATGTGGGAGCCAGCATCAACTTCGCCTGTAAGCAGGGTTTCCAGCTGAACGGAGCCAGTCTCATCACCTGTGGGGCCAATGGCCAATGGCAGCCTCAGCCCCCTCAGTGTCTTCTGGTTAAAGAACTGTCATCAAGTGAGTTTGTTTCCCAGATCAAACGTCAACATACAAACCGTTTTCTGTCCATCTAAACTGTCCTCTCTGTGAAATCTGCTCAGAAGATGGATGCGGAGCACCACCACCTGTCAGCCAGTCCAATGTGCACCTCTCCAACAAGTACACCGCAACAGCATCATTTCCCTCCGGTGCCAAAGTCTACTACAGATGTAATGTTGGATATGCTACAGAAGGAGGCACCAGGTCTCGTGAATGCAGCGGTGGAAAATGGACGCAGCTGACTCTGAAATGTGAAGGTAAGAACGTTTACATTCTGCAACACTCAGGCCTTCTACTGTAAATGAAACTTTAGCATTGTTTCTGTATTCCAAAATTTCGAGAGTCCTTTACTTACTCGCCCCCTGTGGTGGGGGTACCACTAGCCTGGTTAAAACCAGACCCTGTCCTTCACTTCGCTTCAGACAAGGCTGTGCAGGAAGGCGAGGGCCAGGCTAGGGTACCACAAGGGTCCATTCTCGGTCCACTTCTCTTTTCGTAATACCTGCTGCCATTAGGTGCTATTTTTGTAAATGTGGCATACCTTTAAATTTCTACACTGATGACTGTCAAATTTATTTCCCTCTGAAACACACTGGTGCATGTTCTATCCAACCTCTTCTTGAATGCCTGCCTGACATCAAGGACTGGATGGCTTTAAATTTCTTAAATTTTAATGAGAAGAAGACACAAGTCATGTTGTTTCCTCTTTAAGACACCATCAAGAACCACTGTATAGGCCGTTCCTCTGTAGCCCGGTTAGAGAAACAAGTAATCTGGGAGTGAAAATGGACCCTTTCATGAAGCTAAACAGCCATGTAAACACAATTGTTAAATCCTGATTTTTGTGTGTGTTTTTCTCAGTTGAGGTGACTTTCTGAATTGAAGCCCATACTGTCCAAAAGTAATTTTCAATTCAGTTTATTTGTATAGCACCAATTCACAGCAAAGTTGTCTCAGGGCACGTGGATGGTAATCTTGCGACAGTAAGGCTTTCATAACATGCTGCAGCCCAATTCTTAACTGGTACAGGCAAAAGAGAATACATCACTCCAGTTCTGGCCTCCCTTCACTGGCTCCCTGTTCACTTTTAAATTGATTTTAAAATCCTTTTGTATGTTTTTAAATCTCTGAACAGGTCTGCCCCTTCTTATCTTGCTGATCTGCTGCAGCCATATGCCCCACAGTGCTCTCTGAAGTCAGCAGACCAGATGTTTTATTGGTTCCAGCACTCATTTTAAGCTTAGAGGTGACAGGGGTTTCTCTGTTGCAAGTCCAAAACTGTGGAACAAGTTACCACTGCATGTCAGACATGTCCCTCTCTCACTGTTTTTAAGTCTGGTTTAAAAACTCACTTTTATTTCCTGGCTGTTGACAGTTCTTATATTTATCCATTTGGATCTATGTATTTTACCCTCTGTCCTTTGCTTGTTTTGTTTTAGCTGTATACAGCTTGTTGCTGTTTAGGCACTTTATAATGAAAGTGGTATGGTATTTACCAGTAATTATTATGTACAGTTGGACAAAAAAAGATATTTGTGCATGAAGTCATCTAATGTAATGTTGGTATACTTGAACACAGGAAAAACCATATTCATGTTTTTAAATAACTCTTTAGAAGCTGGTGTTTTTAATCTGCAGTTGAAGTTAGAATATTATATATAGAAAGTTTTCAATGGTCACAGTTTGGGGGATTTTAATTTTGAGCCTGTGACTGAACTGCTCATGAATTTTCCTGATGTTTCTTCAGGCTCGTTGTTCTGTTCTTGTCTGAGTTAACTAAACTTTTTAGAGACATGAACGCAACATCAACTGCAAGTTATCTGCACATCTTGTATCTTCTTTTTTGTATCTAATTTATTATCATTGTCAAGGAGAGAACCAGACATGTTGAAAATGGCAACTACTTGTTTTTTTTTTTTGCAAGAGCTTCATAGAAAGACGGGACACTGCACTTCTGTTTCCTCATAAACCAAATGGAAAATAAATTATTTTAATATCTGAAGCAGCATGTTCACATTTAATGTTTTATTATTTTTCCAAGATTTCACTTTCATGTCCATATGACTTCAGTCTTTGAGGTGAATATCAATAAGTGATGCACCATCAGCATTCATACACTCCTGGTTCATGCAGCTTTTAATGTTCACAAACAATTCAAACGAAATATTAAAATTTAGGAACTTGAATGTATCATTCATTAATGCACCACTGCAGAGCTTTCATATCAAACTGTCTTCTCCTCTATGACACCATTTAAAAAAATTAAATAAATATAAAATACAAATATTTAGGTAATTTATGTGAGCGGTTTTCAGTCCAATATTTAAAAGGACAAGAGAAGCCAACAAACATTTCTTTGCATTTATAATCTATCTTTTTTTGTTATTTTGACATCTTTTTTTAACTTGTTAAAAAAAATCTGTATTTCTCTTATGATTTTCTATTGTTGATTGTCAAAGGAAAGTCTACTGTTGCTGTTATCATTCTTTGTTGAAACCAGGTCTCTTGTAAATGAGTCCTCGAGGCTCAATGGGATTAACCTGCCTAAATAAAGATTAAATGAATTTCACTGAACATAAACACAAATGTTTGTATAACTCATGCTATTTTTATTTTTTTTTGTATCCAAAGCGAAAAGTTGTGGTCATCCAGGAGAGCTTCTGAACGGACAATTTGAATATTCAGGAGGCATAGTGTTTGGAGCTACAGCTACAGCTGTGTGTGACGAGGGGTAAAGCGGCTCAAATATAAAGTTACACATTATAAATGTTACTCAACGCAAAATATGACTTCACATTTGTCTTGTTGATAGGTACACGCTTGTAGGACGAGGCATCAGACGCTGTACGAGCAACGGCTGGGATGGACGTGTTCCTGTTTGTGAAGGTGTGTGGAGTTGTCACACTTGTGCGTTCCTGCAGCGCGGTGTCTTCGGTCATAATTAAGTTATGGTCACACCTGCAGCTGTGGAGTGTGAAGAGCCAGAAATGACAGATGCAGAAAGGAAAACCCTCCAAGAGCCGTCTTACCCGTACAGGAGTGTGATTCGCTACGACTGTCAAGAAAAAACCCTCGTTGGAGAGCGGGAGATATGGTGCACCAAGGATGGGACGTGGAGCAGCCCTCCTCCACAGTGCAGAGGTCTTTTATCATTTTACCACAACAGCAGACCACAAACATAACTCACCCCACTTCTGTTTTTCTTACACTCTAACCTGGAATTTAATTAGATTTTTAATTTGATTGTATTACGTCTATAAAATAAAAAAAACCTTCACCTACAGCCTCTTTAAAGGTTCAGTCTGCAGTTTCTGTAGAACATCAGCACTTAGAAAAAATTTCAACAAGCAAAGCATTCTGATCCCTCCCCCTCAGAGCCATATATGGCTCTGCCCCCTTGTGGTCTGTTAAAATTCAAATTCAAGCTCTGTTTTTATTGGCTGATTCAAATTCAAGCTCGGTTTTTATTGGCTGGTTACAAACTTTGTTTTTATTGGCTGGAAAATGGCGGGTCACTTTTTCTTTTTAGAAATGCTTATTTACCACCTGGAGAAGCAAGGGGACAATATTTTTTTTAGTTTTTTTCAGAGATTACTTCTCTAACATCAATCTAGTGACAGAGTGAAGAAATATGTTAAAAATTTATTGTTAGAAAAGTTACATATAGCAGCTTTAAGTACATGTCCATGAGTTGGATGCGACTAGTCGTTGGAAATTTGTGGTAACCTTCCCGGTAAAACTACTCCAGCTCCTTCAGGTTGGATGAGCACCACTATTATACAGCTCTCTTTACGTCAAACCAGAGATTCTCAGAGAAAATGATGGTCTGGGCTCTAAATGGTTCACTCCAGGACATTTGAACTATTTCTCCTTAAACTGTAGAAATGTCCCTTTACTTTTAAGCTCTAAAAGTGATAGCTGATCGCTTAAAGCAGCAAATCCTATGGTGAAAAGTATTCATTACCTTGTTCATAGTTGAAAAGTCCCTCTCAGTTTATATTGCTGACTGGGACCTGCGGGGAAATGAAGTCGGCAGGCTCATGGGAACAGGACACCAACGTCGTCCTTGTCTTTTTGGGGACAGTTGCCAGTTGTCTTGTCCTCAAACGGTTAATAAGCCAGGTCTGGTTTTCCTCTAACAACTTACTGTTTTTGCTGATAACATATATGACAGAACATTCGTAAAACTAAAAAGAAGTGTGAAATAACCCTGTTCATTCTCTACATATTAGTTTGTCCGTCTGTCAGGACGAGCAGCAAGAGATTTCAATATTTTTGTCCTCTGTTTTCAGGGGGTTGATGCAGCACGTTTACTGATGCACGGTCCCTGTCCACTGTAGGAGAGTGCTCACTGTGCATGCACACACCTTTGTGTTTGTGCACCTGGGCAGAACCCCGCTGTGCACAATATAGAGAGTATTGAAGAGTTGTGAACACACAAGCATGTAGAGACAGAAATGACAGGCTGCTGTGTAAAGAAGATACTTTGTAAATAACAGAAGCTTGAGACAAGGTTCTGACCTACTCTATAGGAAATGTAACTTTCAGTGACTTCTGTTGGGATCTAACATATAAAACAAAAAGAACTGGCTTATTTTCAGTGGGAAATAATAAGGAAAACACTGATCATGATGCTGCCACCACCATGCTTCAATGTGAGTTGGTTTCCTCCAGACAAGGCGTTACCTTTGATGGCCTAAAAGTTTAACTTTAGTCTCATCTGACCAAAGAACCTTCTTCCACGTGTGTTGGGGAAAATTTCAAAATTGTCCAACTTCTTTCTTTAAACAAGTTGTTGTTCTTCTTGTCCAGTCTTCCTTAAAGCTGATATATGTAACTTTTCTAACAATATTTTTTAACATATTTCTTCACTCTGTCACTATCTCCTGACAGACTGATGTTAGACAAGTAATCTCTGAAAAAAACTATAGTCCCCTTGCTTCTCTAAAAGCATTTCAAAAAACCCACAGTGACCCGCCGTTAACCAGCCAATAAAAACAGTTTTTAACCAGCCAATAAAAACAGAGTTTTTATCCAGCCAATAAAAACAGGGCTTCTCACGCTCCTAACCCACGCCCCCGCCTGTCCCAGCCCGCAGCGGCCGCGCAGGTTCTCGTTCAAAGCATTGCAAAGCGATGCAAAACTGTTTTGTATGTGACACAAATGTATTAAATTCCCCTTCTTCATCCCTGATCTGGACTTTTCTTTTGTTTTTTTGCCAAAAGTCAAGTGATCGCTTCCTCCTCCGCTGAGTCCATGAATGAATTGAGGAAATGAATGAATTTGTCACGAGCGAATTAAACTCATGTCCAACGTGGCTGTGCGAGGCTCTGCAGATTTCATGGTGTGCTGGACCAGCGCTCCATGTTTTTATTTTATTTTTTAGAACGTTTTATTAACATATAAACACAGAAATTCGGAGAGGCTGCGACAGGACATGAAGTGGAGGCGGAGTTAAGGAAGCTGAGCTGAATTACAGCGAGAGCAAGGGGGAGCAGAGCCATATATGGCTCTGAGGGGGAGGGACCAGAAACGTGTCTCTGTTCAAAATTTTTCTAAGTTCCAGCGTGCTCCAGAAATTACATATAGCAGCTTTAAACCTGACTTCTGTGCAGTGTGCAGCACATATTTGTTGTGGTGACACAATTGATATTTTGGGTTTGGTGATACATTTTTTTTTTTTTTAAATAACCCAACCCTGACTTGTAATTCTCAACTACATGGGTGGAGTTTTTTGGTCTTCATGTCGCTGCATGTTTTTACTGGTACTACTTCAATGAAAGGTGTTGCACTGGCGCTGATTCTAGAGGCTTTTACAGCAGTTGACAAACAAGTTCCACTGTTGCTTCTAAGGAAATGAAAAACCTGTGTGAACTCCAGCTTTTAAGGCACCAAAATAGAACAGAAAAGTATGTGAACACTTACTGCAACCCACAGTATCCAGTTGCATTTATTTTATACTGTATTTATGACAACTAAAGTAAAAGTGATGTGTTTTCACAGATGTAACCTGTTCCTCCCCAAATATTCCCAACGCCTTCTGGGTCAACGCCCGCAGACAAACGTACCGTCCACGAGACACAATTGATTCCCTCGAGTGTATCCCTGGCTATGAGCTCAGAGGATCAAAATTCATTATCTGCAGTGATGAAGGTCAGTGGGAGCCTGAACTTCCCTGGTGTCAGCTTCAGCCCCAACGCCAGCCTCTCCGCCAGCCCCAATACCAGCCTCGCCAGCCCCAATACCAGCCTCGCCAGCCTCAACGCCAGCCCCAATACCAGCCCCAATACCAGCCTCAACGCCAGCCCCAATACCAGCCTCAACGCCAGCCCCAATACCAGCCCCAATACCAGCCCCAACGCCAGCCCCAACGCCAGCCCCAATACCAGCCTCAACGCTAGCCCCAATACCAGCCCCAACGCTAGCCCCAATACCAGCCCCAACGCTAGCCCCAATACCAGCCTCAACGCCAGCAAGTTGTCTCTTTTTCCAGTTAATGACCTAATTTCCACCATACGCTACAGTAAAGCTTTACACCTGCTGTTTTTTCAGCATCTTACAGTGTGAGAGGACAGTACAATGGGAGAGGCTAGTGGCTACCTAAAGTGCGATCCTGCATGATTCGATAAATCCTCAACAGCTGAGAACAAACGCAACCATTTGAGCTAAGCATGGCCTTAGGTATCATATTGTTAAATATCAACCTTGAATAATGCACTGTGATATATATTTGCTCCAGTTATGTGTATGGAAAGACATTAAATGTGTTAAAAATGAAGCTGAAGTACAGTATATTTATTTCTGATAAGTGTCTCGGGCAGTAACAAATACAGAATAGTTTTTTTCACCTCTGTACATAAGTTTTTTTCCCCCCCGTTTTCAATGTTTTTACAGTTGATAATGTGAATCATCTCTGTAGACTAAAACAGTGGGTGAGCATTGCATGAACAAACAAGCTACAAGAAAACAAGAACACCATTTCCATTCATTTAAAAAGACAATACACACAAAAAAAAATACTCCAGACATTTCTTTACATGAGCAAGAACATTTCAAGTGCAAATATCAACTCCAATACATCAAAGCAAACTCTCGCTGAAAAGGCAACGACTTAAAAAGAAATTATTAGGTTGCAGGAAAGCTCATCTGGGAAAAGGAGGAGGGCGTGTTTGAGAGGGCACGTGGGCCGAATGAGCTCGTGACGATGGTGAGGGATAAATCATCCGGTGCAAATAAATGTTAAAATGAAAATTTTTTTTTTTTTTTTTAACAATTATAACCTATATGAGCGACTGGCTCAACAACTGCCCTCAAGTTTGACCGTGACGTCGAATTCCCTTTGCATCATCCAGTAAAGTCCATGATGTGTGGCGTCCAGCTAAACAGATCTTTATTTACATGAATAGGGACAAAACGTATGTCTATATGTGGACAAGTTTGGATTTTTATTAGGGATGCATGATATTGGATTTTTGGCAGATATCCGATATGCCAATAACCGAAAATATTAATATTTTTTCCCCTAGACCTACTTACAGAGACATAGCTTTCTCTCCTGTTAAATTTACTCATGACATTTACTCTCTCTAACACAATAACACGTGTGTGAATGTATGTGTGTGTGTGTGTGTGTGTGTGTGTGTGTGTATATATATATATATATATATATATATATATATTACACACACACACACACACCACCTTTTATATCGGTGAGTAATTTTGATGAAATGTCCAATATTTAACGTTATCGCTAATATCGGCCAATACCACTCCGATAATATCGGGCATCCCTATTTTTTATATAATATTTAATAAACTAGGTATTGAAAAGAACTTCTTATTCAGTCACTCAACATTTATTTAGTTTTATATATTTTCTGCTCCCCTAGTGCTCTTGACTGAAAATAGCCTTGTGTACATTAGGATCGTTGTTTATTCCCTTTTTTTATTTTTTTACATTTACAAAGACTGTTGTTTTTGTTTTGAACTTTTTTGATTTACAAAGACTCTTCTTTTCCCTGTGAGGATCCCAGGAAGTGGTTAAAAAAAAAAGCTACAACCCCAAAAATTTGAATCTGTCATGTTATATTTATTTTTACCAATTCATACTTGATAATTAGTGACCTTTAAATGCAGCGTGCATTATTTTTGAGAGACCAAACTAGGAAAGTTTTACACTCTAAGTTTTTATAAGTGGGGTTGTGTAAAGTACTAATAAGTAGTCTTGTGTAGACAGCAGTCACAGTGAAGCCCACTTAAAAAAAAAAAACTTAAATCCACTTTTCCATAAGAGTTGTTACTTTGTTACTATTTTCTCTACTGGACAGTGTTCATGTTGCCGTCTTAACTCTGTAGCCAACAAACAGAACAAACTGCATCAATGAGCTCAAAGAGAATTTCCAGAAAAAGGCACATTGTCACTTATTTTACAGTCCATGGCTGGTGTTTAGGGATCAGCCTTGTGGAGACGAGTCATATCAATGGAAAGATACATTTACCGGAGTAGCCTCTGTGGATGTAAATGTGTTTAGCAATACAGCAATACAGATGCTGTTCAGCAGAGTAAATATCCCTGTGTTCCATTTGTACTTGCAAGTAATCACTTTTGAGTTATACGTCTGAGAAATCAATGTGTGTAGCATTCAATGTGTGTAGCGCTTTGAGATTTTCACTAATGAAAAGCGCGTTATAAATTGAATTCATTATTATTATTATTAAATCAACTTAACATCCTCAATGTCCAAAATAGAACATGAAAAGTTGGTGATTCCTGACCAGCCCCAACCTCAACATCCAATATGGCTGACTCGCGCATGAAACATTGGAAAAGCAGCACTAATAAACTAATGTTAAAAACTTTTTTTCTTTTTGAATTTTAGTAATCTAGTCACACATGTAGAACGTTGAAACCACTATTAGTAGATTAGCTGCTCTTTCTTTGAATGCACAAAGGAAGTCTTTGTTATCAGCTTGTATTGCTATTAGTAGTTAGCCTGGTCACTGAGCATTAGCTAACTTTACTGGTTTTCTGAGTTGCAGCCAGAAAAAAATGTGGCAAAATGTGTAGCTTGTTAAATATTTTGTAGCAAAGTGTAAAACATGTTTAGTACAGAGGAAATCCAAATGGCTGGCAAAGTTTTGTGTTTGAGTTGTTTCAGATGTCATAAATTTGCTTCCTAATTTGGTTTTCTTTGTATTAGCTCTAAGCTTCGCTCACCCATGAGGATTTCTGATTCTTCAGTAGGAAATTGGTGCCATCTACTGCTTGTTAGATGCTGACTATTCATAACCTCTCATCACAACCAGACTTTTAAAAAAAGCCAATAAAATTAAATGTTCTATACCAGGGCTATTCAATAAAATTGCTCAGGGGGCCACAACTCCTGAAAGCCAAGCGCTCGGGGGCCGGACATCCAGCAGTTATTGTCATTTAGTAAGTTTGTTTTACAGTTTAAAATCTAGCTTTATTTAAAAATGAACCCATTGGTGGGCTGAACTGAGCTCACCCGTTGAACTGATTTGGCCCCTGGGCCACCAGTTGAATAGCCCTGCTGTTCTATACTTTTAAGCTAACACTCTCAATACACAGCCAAATAAGACAAGTTACCAAAAATATAATTTTTGCTGTTCATCTGATAGAAACTTACCTATGGTAAAGTGTTAAATCTTAACTAAACTTACATTTTACCCTGTTTTAGTCTTTTTTAAAGTCAAATAATCCGTTTTACTGAACACACCAAATTTTAATTTTCATATTTATGTATTTTTCACTTTTATAACCAGGAATGTTATGAAGCCCGAACAACTTCTGCCTGTGAGGACTGATAAATGTGTCACATAAGGAGTCTTAAGACCGCAGCCCAAAACCCGTTGTGCAAGTATCCTTGCGGCTCAAATCGGGGTGTAACCAAAATGAAACGTGTGACAGTTTTATTCATTGCACTTTGTAACAACAAGAAGGGATGGTTGATTCTAAATCTAGTGCACAAAAACTACTTGACCCGCCCGTTCTGAGCAGTCTTTGGAAGAGCTGTTTTCATTGGGACAAAACTTTATATGATTGGGACGTGTTGGGTGTCTTTGGATGACACTGGAGGGACATCAAGGACAGAGAACAAATTTTGGGGGTGGAGAAGGGGGTCCTGCATCAGCACATCAGGATTAAAGAATTTAATCCTTGCCTATTTTATTTTCATTATTTACAAGACTGGAATATAATGAACGGTAGTCCACAAACAGATAATGAGATTATCAACTCACTGCATATGATGACTGACGTTTCTCAGATTCTGAGCTTCCCTTTGTTTAAAACCTAGAGATTATTTGTGTAGAGTACATGAGAAAGACAATGAGAATGAAGAATTAAAGTGACCTTTTTAAAAGAAGCAGCAAACTTAATGCCCCTCGAAGACATCGCTCTCTGAGACACGTTACCACTAGACATCGCCCCCTCTCGTTCCTGCGGCTCTCCGGGTTATCATTGATCTCCCCAAAGGCCGCTACGTCCCTGGAATTATAAACCACGTTTTCGTGTTTGCTTTGAGTTAGCTCAAAAAAAAAAAAAACACCAGAAGAAATGTGACGGCTGAGTGACACTGGTGGAGTCTGAACAGACGGAGCGAAACACAGATGAACTGTTTTAACAGTAAAAGCCTCGGAAACTGCTCTAAGAGCTTGAATATATAACCAGATTATTTTTTCTTTTGGAGGACCTAGAAGCTGTGATGTGAAATGAACTGCTCCTCCTTGAGGACAGCGCACACACACACACTGTAAATGGGACCAGAGTTACACAGCACGTACACAACACTTACAGTCATTCTTAATGGATCTGGAGCTGCGAGTTGCATCTAAGCAAACACAATAAGCTCCATCCGGCTCAAACCGCATACACAAAACGACACTCCTACTGTCTGAAACAGGCTTCTCTTTTTCTTATTTGTGGTTTCATTGCACAACGTAACAAAAACCAAACCCACTCACATACTCTACATTCCAACTAAACGTTCGAGACCTGGAACAGACGTAATCAAAATCTTTAAAAGAGACGTTTGAAATGTTGGTTATTTCTCAGGTCTGCCTAAAATTGAACATTTTAAAGCCTAAAAATAAAATTTAAAAAAAAGATAAGAGCAACATAGTTGTAGTTTTGTGTTTTAGAGTTCTGGGAGTTGCGGGATGTGACTTGACGAGGTTGAAGGGGATGTTCGGGGCGGGTGACGATGTGATCCGACGCTCCGGCGGCTGCTCAGTTTTACTTGTATGGCCGGAGGAAAGCGGAGACTTTGCTGCTTATGAGGCGTATGAAGGAGCGGGGAAGCATCTCGTTGGACTCCCGAGTGGTGTACTTAAAGTAGTGGTTTGGGTTGGCCAGCACATCAAAAAGAGTCTTAATCAGTTTTTTATCCTGCGGAAAGAACAGACAGCCTTCAGACGCTCACACACATTTACGCCCTAATCTCCTAAAGCTGTCGCACAAGACTTTGAAACAAGTTACACAACTGAACGACAACATCAACAAACCTTTCCAGTATTAATATTCAGCCTGACTGGTGTTTATTGACAACGGCTTTGTTCAGCCTCACAAAGACTTTATTAAAGGATTAAAGCTTAACTGAATCACCCCGGCTCATTCACGTATAAATACACAACAGGGATGATGATTTAAGAAGGATGAAAAACTGCGCCGACCTTAAGGATTTCTTGATGGTTTTCGGAGGCGTAGAGCCTTCCGTCTCTCACGATGTCTTCCACGAGCTGCTCGTAGTCCTCTGAAATCCACAGAAACAACACAAGGCCGTTGATGCAAAACAACTCACGGCATAATGGAAAAAACTGAGCTGGTGAAATAATATAATCCACAGACAAATCCCTGTGTGAGTAACTATTTGACTAATGCAGTGCTTCAATTATTTTCTGTTACCCCACCCCGACTCTCTGCCGCGACTGTCAACAGTATCATTTGTCTATAAAATTGTTATAAGTACACATCTGCATAACATTGTGTCCTTATTAACATTAAATAAAAAATTAAATAATATAGATCAACTTACATCAGAGAATAACTTTATTAACATTGTTTTTTTTAGTCTGTAACAGAAGCAACTTAAAGTGCATCATTTTGTCTAAAAAAAATTATTATTTAAACTGGAAACATTTTTGACCATTTGATACTGAAAAATAAAATCAAATAGAATCAATAAATAATAATAAATTCAAATTAAGCAGCAGCATTTTAACTCAGGAGTGTTATATAAATCATTTTGACCTACAAAACCAAAATGAATAAAACAATTTGCGCTGATTAAAAAAAAAAATCAAAATAAGGAAGTCAGGATCAATGAGCACACTCATTGATTAAACTTAAAATGTTGTCAACGCGAAAGAAGAAAGGGGGGGGGGGCAGGTGTCGCTCTCGCTTTGACTTTACTCTTTGTTGCACGCGTGCTGTGGGTGACAAGCATCCAGAGAGTCATATAAACAGCAGCTTAACTGAGGAGGTGGATATATTTTGTTAGCAAAGAATAGAGTCCTAACATTTATTCAACACTACGTCTGTAAATTGTGCTGTGACCAACTCCTCGATAAAACTAAAACATTTTGTCAACGTGAAAGGACACACGCAGCAGATCATCTGAGCCGCAGAGGAGCGACACGGTTCATGCATGGCTCCCAAAATGACAAGACAGTCATATTTGTTCATAACTTTATTATAAGTAAGACAGAGCGATACGAGCAAACAGCTGCCAGAACGCACGTGACAAAATGAGAATGGTGAAAAAAAAAAAACTACTCCCTGCAGCCAAAAAAAAGCATGTTCCCCCCCAACATTGCTCCGCCCCCGCGCCGTTTCTGTTCAATCAATGGATTAATTCGTATTTGTTCCAGTTATCTGAAGAGATTTGATCAAAGAGTAGAAGATTTTAGAGGTCAAACTAACTTGTCATAATTTGTTTAATCAGAGTGCTGGAGGGACTACTGTGGCCACAAATGGGGACACATGCTCTGCTACAATATTTGGGTTAATGACACTTTTTCTAAAAGTTTATACTTTTGTTGGTCAGAACAAATCCCAGTGGATTTTTAATGACGGAGAGCTTTAGACTACACAGGAGAGAGAGAAGGAGTTGTTTAAGGCAAGTGAAACAGATTCAATTTAAAATAAACAGAATAAACTTCTTAAAAAAAAAAAGAAATTCATTGGTTAGTCTTTCAGACGAGATCAAAAGGCTCAAAACCTGTCAACTCACCAATGTCTGAATTATGTTTGAATGTTTGAATCAGGAAAGTATGGGAGTTATATAGTACAAATATATATACTATATATATATATATACTGTATATATATATATATATATATATATATATATATATATATATATATATATATATATATATATATATATATATATATATATATATATATATATATATATATATATATATATATATATATATATATATATATATATATATATATATATATATATATATATATATATATATATATATATATATATATATATATATATATATATATATATATATATATATATATATATATATATATATATATATATATATATATATATATATATATATATATATATATATATATATATATATATATATATATATATATATATATATATATATATATATATATATATATATATATATATATATATATATATATATATATATATATATATATATATATATATATATATATATACAGGGAACCCTCGACTTACGAACGAGTTCCGGACCTAAGGACCGTTCGTATGTCGAAAAAAACGTAAGTCGAATCATATAGTAAAAAATATATAAATTATTTTTATTTTTTAATAAATGAATACATGTACAGTACTGTACAGTCACCAAGCACTTAGCCTATCCTAACACAGTTTTTAAAGATGAAGGAATGAGTTGAATTGTCTCCCTTTCACATAAAGGGAGCTAGCTCCCTTTATGTGAATGGTGCCTGATAGGGAGGAGGGAGACAATTCAACTCATTCCTTCATCTTTAAAAACTGTGTTAGGATAGGCTAAGTGCTTGGTGACTGTACAGTACTGTACATTTATCTATTTATTAAAAAATATATATATTTATTTTTATTTTTAATGTATAAATAGATAAATGTACAGTACTGTACAGTCACCAAGCACTTAGCCTATCCTAACACAGTTAAGGAGTCAGTTGAATTGTCTCCCTCCTCTCCAGTAGGCTCCATTCACATAAAGGGAGCTACTTTCACTTTATGTGAAAGTGAGACAATTCAACTCACTCCTTCATCTTTAAAAACTGTTAGGATAGGCTAAGTGCTTGGTGACTGTACCGGTACATGTATTCATTTATAAAAAATAAAAAAAAGTTTTTTTTTTTTTACTGTGCGTTCGTAAGTCCGGGTTGCCGTACATCGGGGGTGCCGTAAGTCGAGGGTTCCCTGTATGTATAATTACAATTTCATAAGTAAAAAAATAAGCTTAATGTATAAAAAATTATTTGCTAAAACAAACTGTGCACAAGAGCTGTTAAACTAACGCGAGAGTTGTTTCTACATACTGTAAATATTGAAAGAGCTATCTAAAACAGGTAAGATACTGACTGTTTATAACCTATTCACTGAGCCCCACTTTAAAACATAAACTACTGCTTGAAAGGACAAATGCAAATTATTTAAATTTCCAATTAAAAACTTATCAGTTCAAACGTAAATCCTTTTTTGCATAAATACAGCCTAATATTTAAAAAAAAGCTCACGACAAAAACAACTGGACTTTATTTGTAACAGAAGACGTTTCGCTTCTTGAACTTTTTTGAATTTACCATGTCCTGGATGACTGAGAATCTTCACCAGCGTACAGTCTAATATTGATACTGGTGTTACAGGACTCCCTCGCTACTTTGCGGTTAGACTTTTGCGGACTTGTTCTTTTGCGGTTTTTCAAATTAAGATTGTACATGTAACAAAATACTTTGTAATAATAATAATAATAATAATAATAAATTGTGCACGACACACGATGGTCAACTTTAATATTACTCACATGATTGGGACAGCACGAGATAATGTACAGTAAAAAGTTAACGAGTAAAAAATACTTTGGACAGGCGCTGCCATTTTGTAGTTTTCTCTCAATAAGCCTACACTGTATCCCCACTCATAACGAATACATTACCCAGAAGCCAACAGTGCTTTTAGACGTTGCTTTCTGCTGAAATGGAGGGAAAGTTTGGATCCGATCCAAAAAAGTTTGGTCCTTATTCATAGTGACTTTGGCGCTGAGCGGATGCAGAGAGCCGCAAGGAACCGGACCAAGACTGGCGAGTACCCATATAAAATTTTGCAGTAGTGGTACATATATGCATGTTGTTTAAATGACATGGGTTTAAGAGTTTAGAACATTGTGGGCTTCGTCGCTGCAGGGTAAGTCTGCCGAACTGGAACCAAGCTGCTGTTCTGCAGAGCTGGTGAGTAAAATATTTGCAGTACTGTACAGTACATATACGTACGTTGTTAAAATTACATAGGTTTGAGTTCAGACCATTGCTAGAGTGGGGCACCCGCTTCGAACGTTATCAGCCATTAAATGGCCATTATCAGTTGTTATCATCCCCATACGTAGCCGTCAGACTGCCCCTCCTGTACCTCCTAGGAGGTTTAAAGGTACGTTGTCACCGTTGGTAGCGATGACAGCAGGCTCCGTCTTTAGCTACATGTTAAAGTTTAGAGTTAAGGTCTAGCGTTAGGTTTAGGCTCATGGTTAGGTTTAGGCACAAGGGCAAGGGGGTTAGGTTTAGGGTTGGTCCTCTGGGTCAGGTGTAAGGTTAGGTTTAGGAAAACGGCTATATAAGCTGAAAAAAGCAACAAACTAACACTTCCGGGTTCACGGCAACACACAGCCTACTCACAGCGATAATAACACAAATAACGTTCTTTTAAACCTGCTAGGAGGCAGATAGGACAGTTTCGACGCTATATATGGGGATGATAACAACTGATGACACCCATTGTATGGACTGACAACATCCCAAGCTGCTGGTGTGGGAGGGGTTTTTAAAGCATTAAAATACATCAATACTAAAATAAATATTAAGTTTCTACTTCACAGATTTTCACTTATTGCCGGTGGGGTTTCTGGAATGTAACCCCTGTGACAAGCGAGGCAATACTGTACTTAACTTTAAATTAAAAAAAGTTGTTTGATTCATTAAACAGAAACAAACCACAGCAAAGGCTACATTATATTCTATGACACTCATCACTCACTGTTCATGGATTTTCTTTTAGACAGATGTTTGTATGGTGTCACCAAAGAGTGTTAGGTATTTTAAAATGGAGTCCTAACATGTAACTTGTAATGCACAGAGATATTCAGTAGTAACTGGGAATGCACAGAGATATTCGGCAGTAACTGGGAATGATGGGTGGTGATGCTACAAACCATCGTAAGTAACATAAGGGATCTGGAAGCCTCTGGCGCTGTTGATCTCATTGGACTTGAAGTTAATCCACAGACGTCTGGAGCGAGCTGTGAAGGCGATTGGCCTCTCATACGTCTGACAGGTCTCGTACGTGGTGATGGATGTAGCTGACCCTTCCACAAACACAAATGGAGAACAAACATGGATCAGATATTTGTTTACTCGACCAACTAAGAGTAAGAGAGAAACTCACAGTTCTTCCTCATCACCAGCACATCGCCACACTCATCCTCTGAAGGCAGGAAAATCTCAGGCACCACAATCAGAATCTTGCGCTTGCTGGGTGGGTTGATGTTCCAAATGCACTCCACGTTAGCAGGATAATTACCGGGGTAGTTCGGTGACTCAATGTAGCCCATTAACTCTCCCATCTCACCCCCACATTGCCTGTCTAGACCGACAGAAACAAACCAAATGAGATCTGAGCTTACGTTAAAGACAACAACAACAAAACCGCAAACGTCTCGCTCACTTTTGCACTGTGAGACACTCGTGGCACCATCAAAATCAGTGGTGGTGTTTCCCGGGCAGGACATGCAGTAGTTCTGCCTGAACTCTGTCTGATAGGTTCCCACCGGGCAGCGGATACACCGGTGTACTGTCGTGTTGTAGTAATGACCAGGAGAACACTGAACTGCAGGGTGGAAATTAGAAACACGCGGCATAAATGTTATTATTCGTGTAATTCATTCTGGAAGTACTGTACATGAAAAAAACTAGGGACGGGGCCGATCCGATCCAGTATCGGTATCCGATACCAGCATATTTTAAGTATCAGATATCGGATCCAACCTACCGATATTTCCGATCCAGCTTCAAAGTGCACTTGTGTTCCACCATATTCTGTGATTGCCATCTTAACATTGGCCCTCATGCACAAACCGTTCGTACGCACAGATTTGTGCTTATACTGTGCGTGCGAGTGATTTAGGATCATTTGTGGCATCCAACAATGTTTTCGTATCCTAGGACTTTTCTCAGATACGAACAGAATTTACGTGTGGTCCAGACCTGTCGTATATTTTAGGAGCGTCAGTCTGCTGTCATCCAGACGGCCTTTTCTCCACTAATAACTTTATATTTCGTTATTTAGAAAATATTTTGAGTTTAAAAACAATTAAATGCAACCACACATATTGGTTTAATTAAAGCGGCTTCAACACCCCCCCCCCCACGTCCACCACCTTGCGCCACCCGCGCGTGGCCCCCCGCGCCACTCATGTCGACCACCGTGTGCCACGCAACGCGCCCCCCGCGCCACCACGCCACCCCGCGCCACTCATGTCGACACCCGTGTGCCACGCAACGCGCCCCCCCGCCACGCAACGCGCCACGCGCCTCTGTCGGCACACACACACACACACACACACACACACACACACACACAGCGCTGCTGCAGAGACAGGGGAGAAGAAAGGCGAAAGTTGCTTCATGTCATTTTTAATATAAACTGCCTGTTGACTGTGGGCGCTCACTGATGTCATCTGTATTCTGTGTGGGTCTGCGCTCAGATCCGGGGCTGACACTATGATCAAAGGCGAGTCAATTTTAATTCGCCAAACGCGTTTGTGTGTTTTCTGACGCATAAAAGCCGGAATGAATGGACACTTCCTGCTCGCGGTGGCAGGAAACTATATCCTTATATGGTGTTTTAGTAGTGGTAGTAGTAATAATAGTAGTAAAAGTAGCAGTAATAGTAACAGTAGTAGTGGTAGTAGTAGTAGTGGTAGTAGTAGTAGTAGAAGTAGTAGTAATAGTAATAGTGGTAGTAATAGTAGTAGTAGTAATAGTAATGTGGTAGTAAAAGTAGCAGTAATAGTAGTGGTAGTAGTTATAGTAGTGGTAGTAGTAGTAATAGTGGTAGTAATAGAAGTAGTAATAGCAATAGTGGTAGTGGTGGTCGTAATGGTAGTAGTAGTAGTAGTAATAGTGGCAGTGGTAGTAGTTGTAGTAGTGGTAGTAGTTGTAGTAGTGGCAGTGGTAGTAGTGGTAGTAGTAGTAGTTGTAGTAGTGATAGTGGTGGTAATTGTAGTTGTAATAGTGGTAGTGGCAGAGGTAGTAGCTGTAGTAGTGGTAGTGGCAGAGGTAGTAGTTGTAGTAGTGGTAGTAGTGGCAATAGTAGTAGTTGTAGTAGTGGTAGTGGCAGTGGTAGTAGTAGTAGTAGTAGTAGTAGATGTAGTGGCAGTGGTAGTAGTAGTAGTAGTAGTAATAGTAGTGGTAGTGGTAATAGTTGTAGTAGTGGTAGTAGTAGTAGTAGCAGTGGTGGTAGTAATGGTTGTTGTGGTAGTAGTAATAGTAGTAGTAGTTAGTAGTAATAGTAGTAGTAGTAGTAATTAGTAGCACTGGTGGTGGTAGTAGTGGTTGTGGCAGTAGCAATAGTTGTAGTAGTGGTAATAATAGGGGTAGTAATATTAATAGTGGTAGTAATAGTGGTGGTAGTAGTAGTAGTAGTAGTACTTGTTGTTGTTGCAGTAGTAGTAGTAGTAGTAATAGTAGTAGTAGTAGTAGTAGTAGTAATAGTAGTACCGGTAGTAGTAGTTAGTAGTAGTAGTAGTAGTAGTAGTAGTAGTAGTAGTAGTAGTAGTAGTAGTAGTAGTAGTAGTAGTAATACTTTATTTATAAAGCCCTTTAAAACAACCACAGCTGCAACAAAGTGCTGTACATAAAATCAAGAACATTTAAACACATAAAAATAAAACAGTTGTTAAAACATTAAGATCAATAAAAACAGTGCTGAACAAAATCAGTCTGTGCTAAAAGCCAGTGAGTAAAAATTTGTTTTTAGAAGAGTTTTAAAATTGGACAGTGAAGGAGCTTGTCTGATGGGAAGAGGGAGATCGTTCCATAGTTTTGGAGCAGCAACAGAAAAAGCTCGGTCTCCTCCGAGCCTCCGTTTGGACCTCAGCACCTCCAGGAGCAGCTGATCAGCTGATCTGAGGCACCGAGCAGGAGAGTATGGGTGAAGCAGCTCAGAGAGGTAGGATGGAGCACAACCATTTAAACTCTTAAAAACAAATAAAAGAATCTTAAAATGAACTCTAATGCCTCTTATCAACAGGTCCTGTTCGCGCTCGTTCGGGCTTGTTCGTAACTAGTTAACAACTAGTTATGGGGTGTACCCACAGGGTCCTGTTCACGTGAAACCGGTCCTATTTTGGTGCCTGCTTCACTCAGGTACAAAGGTCCGGTTCCTCTAGGGTCCAGTTATGACATCAGCACAGCGTGTTCACTGATTGGTCAGGGGGCGTATTCCTAGGTCGGAGGGCGGAGATTCAGTCTTCTCCAGTAGGTGGCGTATGCACCTGAACGTTGTTTGCAATCCGCCAAGAAGAAGAAGAAGAAGAAGAAGAGTCGGTCTTCCAGGAAATGCAAACTGCCCAGCCAACAGTGGGAGGGAGACTGGCCTTGACACAGCCACTTCTCTTCTTATGGAGTCTATAGTAGATGGTGAGTGTTTTATAACTTTAAGCATATTTCCAGTGAGTCATGCAACTCTCTGAGCGTTTTTGGACTGAAAAAACACCGGAGACTAGCTTCAGCAACAGCCGAGAGGCTTTTAGGAAAAAAAAAAAAAAAGATGGCGGAACGGCTCGTTTCTCTGAAATATAACAAGAAAATCACATAAACAATATTTGTTAGCTCGAAATTGTAGCAGAGGAGGTGTGTCTGAGTCTATCATTTGCTTAATAAATGCACTTTAATGGTCTAATTCGCCGAGTTGGCAGCTGTTTTCAAGGTTCGAAGCAGAGCAGAATGTGGAGTATGGCAGGCCGTTTGAGTCAATAATAGCGAGTGAAGATTCTCAGTCATCCAGGACATGGTAAATTCTAAAAAGTGCAAGGAAGGAAAAAAATAGTCTAAAGCATAGTATAATAAATAAAGTCCAGTTGTTTTTGTCTTGAACTTTTTTGAATTTATCATTATAGCCACGTTTTCATATTACGTGATACAACCGCCAACTTCATGCCATACATGTTACTTCTATCTACAGTACTCTACTTCTGTTTTTGGTTTGTTTTGGTTCAGTCAGAATAAATGGAAACGGTCATATCTCAGTCCAAAAATGGTTTATAAATATGGGGAAAAATCCATAAATTTGTCACTTAGGCCTATAGGCCTGTATTAATGTGTAATGTGAATCATTTCAGGTTAATCAGTCAGTTCCTGTGTAAAGATCCTCTAGCCGTGGGTGTCCTTGGAGAAGGATGGGACAAGTCACTGCACTGTAAAGCAAGTATGCCATGACAGAAACACTCCAAACTTTGAAAATTACAGATAAAAGCAAAGGACAATGATGTTTAGAGGAGATTATAACAATAATTTTGTGTTGTTTGCCAGATGGGGCAGTGAAAACAGCCAGCCAGACATATGAAGCCATCGCTGAACTGCTGCATCAGGATCTGATCTTGTGACTCCAGACTACACATCAACTGCAGCCGAACAGACCTCAGAGCTTCTCCTGATGCTCTGCTCTCCTGCACCTTGTCCACATTGTGCCAAAGATGTCCTCGGTGCCTCAGTTAAAAAAAAAACAGTCCTGCATTGACAACACAAACAGGTCCTATGAACTCAGCAGATGTCATACAAGCTCAGTTTGTGACGGAGCAGGGGTACTGTGACTTCATGGTGTTTTTCATTCAACCTTTATTTAGTCAGGTAAATCTCATTGAGCCTCGTGGACTCTTTTACAAAAGCGACCTGCTACAAACTAAAGAACTTTAGTTCTGGGTCAGATGACTTTATTCACAGAGGATTGTGTCTGATGGTGAGTTCTTTACAGAAGCAGTGAAAAATGTAGAAATGTTCTACAGGTCAGCATTTTTACCTGAGCTATTGGCCAAATTTTACTTTTAATTATTGTTACATGTTTTGGAACAACAGGTTAAGATTCCAGTGATGATATTTTAAGTTCATATTTCATACATAACTGCAGATTTAGTAATATGTTTTTCTGTTTCTACAAATAACACCAATCTTTCATTTTTTTAAACTGTTACAATTTTATTGACATGTAACATTTACAGTATTTAAATAAAGTTGCTTTGATATTTTGATTGGAATTGATTGATTACATATTGTTAAGTTTATATTACAAATGTTTTAGTTTGGAACACACTTGTTGATCAACTGGGACAATGGAGCGGCGCAGATTTTTTAGGATGCATGCCACTTTCAGTTTTGTCCAAAGTAGTGTACTCCACCATCATCAATGTGTGTATATATGTGTATATGTATGTACTGTATATATAAATATATATGTATGTACAGTATATATTATGTATGTATGTGTACATATATGTGTATATATACACACATATGTATGTATATATATAAACACGTGTGTGTGTTATATATATATATATATACTCACGCATATGTTTGTATGTGTACACATGTATGTATATACAATATATATACATATATGTGTATATATACACACACACACATATATATATATATATATATATATATATATATATATATATATATATATATATATATATATATATATATATATATATATATATATATATATATATATATATATATATATATATATATATATATATATATATATATATATATATATATATATATATATATATATATATTATATATATATATATATATATATATATATATATATATATATATATATATATATATATATATATATATATATATATATATATATATATATATATATATATATATATATATATATATATATATATATATATACTGTATATGAACATTTGTCTGTGGCTGAAAAAGCCACAGACAAAGCAGAATGTTCAAAAAAGAAACAAGCTCATCCACTTTGGTTGTGTGTTCTTTTCCAGCTCTTCTTCTAATGTGTGTGTTAGTGGTTAATAAAGAGCTTAATGTATCACTAGCGCCACCAGCTGGTTAGAAGCGTTGATATTAATGATCCACCCACTGCAGGAGAATTACCCGCCCACTGCAGGAGAACTTCACGCCCACTAAAGGGGTCCTAAGCGCGCAGTGGGTACAGAAATAAACCGGTCCCATAGGAACTGGCCCAAACTAGCCACAATGGGACCTTACAGGAACCAGACCTGTGGATAAGAGGCATAATACAGTACAATTATATCATTTTTTACAGTACTGTATATACTTTTTCCCCCCTGATGGACAGACACTTACTCTGTTCTAAATTTCACTGATTTGATTTTAGAGTCAACCAACAACTGTGACATGTAAAATAATTCTATACACACATCTACCAGTGCCAAGAGCTAAAATGACATTAAATCTTCCTAATCTAAATCTACCTTTAAATCAAAGGTTTCTAAAAAGCCATGTCTTCAGAAATACTCCTTTCAATACTAACCCTTTAAATTTCCTTGGTAATGGACTATTTTTCCCTGTCGGATGCCTTGGCACCAGGACATCCTTTTGCATGTTTGTCATCATTCTGAAGCTTGGGGCTTCCCCAGTTTAAATATATTTCTGAAATCCCAATGACATCACTCCAAACAAACAAAAATTGTGTTTTCACATTGGATATTTCATTTTTTTTCTCTTTCATTTACCCTTTATTTATCCAGGTAATCTCATTGAGCCACGAGAACTCATTTTCAAGAGAGACCGGTTAGGGAGCAGATGGTGGGGGTTAAGGGCCTTGCTCAGTGGCCCAGAGTGGGGCGAAATGAGGGTGGAGGCAGGTGTGGGTGTTTCACCTTTTTCCACCCACATTTTTTTGATGTTGTCGGTACCGGGGCTTGAACCGGCGATCTTCCGATCACAGGCCCACCGTCTAACCACTGCGCCACCACTCCCCTTGTTTATTTCATAAACAAAACTAGCAGAGAGAAGGTTGCTGGATTGAATCCCGGACGCTTTTGGGTGGAGTTAGCTATTCTCCCCATGCCTGCTTGCGTTTTCTCTAGGTACTCCAGTTTCCTCTCACAGAACAAAAACTAGGGATGACCCTAGATTCTGATATTGCAAGTATTGCTTTCACATACAGTATGTCTTAGCTGTCAAATGAACATGTTGCTTAACATATAAGAAATGGAACCCTATCACTGAATTTCAAAAGGAACAAAGTGTGCCATGATCTTGCACATACAAAATGTCTGCACACACCAAATAATTCCCATGTAATCACTGTCCTCGTAAAGACTCGTGTGTAAATTAGGTCATGTCTGAGGGTGTTTGGATTAAAACCCAGTCCAAAAGCTGAGCAGGTTTAACATTTCTGATCCCACCCTTATTTGATGCTTCTCAGTAAGAACAGTCAGTGTACAGTACCTCCATGTTAACTCACTTTGGGACTGTTGGTTAACACAATACCTTTAAAGTTTTAGGTTCCTCGTGTGACAAAGAGCTCAAAAGGAATGCAAAATAGAGATGAGATTATTTTTTTTCCCTGAAGTCTAAAAAGCATGCCGAGGCAAGTTCCAAGGAAGCAGCTTTCAGGACAGAATTCAATCGAATGTGATGTGAAGATGCAATGCAGCAGCTAATAATAAAATAGTATAAAATGCATAGCTAAATGAGGGACTCAATTTGAAATGACTGAAACATAGACAAGACAGGACACATTTTAGTCTAACCACTGAAATGTTGTTGAAAGCTGCTTAAAGGAGCAATTCTTTTTGGGGAAAACCGTTTTGTTTTGTTTTTTACATCAAGATAACGTGGCTTGTTGTAAACGGTCCAGTTGCAAAGCAATCAGACAGTCTCTCAGTTCACCCTGAAGGGTGGTGTGTGTCTGCTGCGCATGTGCATCCACATACCAGTGTCTTTAGGCTGTGGGTAGTAGTGATGCAGCAAAGATACGTTAAAGCCATGAAACATGGCGGTAAGCGCAAAGAGGAGGAGGAAGGGTACAGGAAGGAGTGGAAGGCACTGGTGAAGGCAACAGAGGATGGGAGGTTGGGGCATGTGGAGAAGATGAAGCTGTAGAAAAGAATGGAAATGGAGGAAGAGGAGTGAGGTCAGCGGTCTGGGTCACGCGAGTTACATATTGGAATTCCCTGAGGGAAGACGGGTAGGGCGTGGCGAGGCATGGATTAGTTAAGGGTCTGACCCAACATCGAACTCACCCCCTGCATAATCGTAAACAACATTACAGCCTATAAGCCCATGTTTCACTGCAATCTGTTCTCCTAGAGGACCTTAATGTTCTGATTTAAAACAGTTAAAACAGTCGATCACAGAAGCAATTTCTAGGTCACAGGCTTTCACAAGGACAAGAAAAGCCAAGGAAGACGGGAATCATCTGTGGGGTGTTTGAGAGCAGCCTGCAGCAAATGCTTGGGCGGCAGGGCATGAAGTTCATCATTACACAAGTTACAAAGGGCAGCAGGGAAGAGGCTGTTTTCACTGCCTATGAGGGAAAAACATGTAGTCTTCGTGGGGGGTGGAGGGGTCAGCATTCCTTTTAATAACAAGAGTCAGTGAAGGAGCTTTGAACTTAAGTTTGAAATCATTGATGGCCAAATCTTGAAACTTATGACGCAAGAATACGAAAAACCCAAGTCAAGAAAAGTAATTTAAAAGAATAATGTTTTTAAAGTGAAACAGTTATGCATAAAAGTCTGCATATAAAGGAATGAATATAGACCACTACGCCTTTCATGCTTTAGTTTTAAACTAAAATCTTGTTTAAAAAATAAATGAAATACACAAATATGCCAAAATACATTTAACGGTAGGCCTTTTTGGTCAAATCTTGAAAATGAAGGTTTGAGATGTCATGTTAGTGATGGCACTAAGCCACTACCACTCAAAATATTACCTCAATACAGTATCTGTATGACTGGCAGAGCTAGAGCCATTTCTGTGTTTTTTAAACCTAATGGTGGTGGTAGCCAATAGCCATCTTGATTCTAAAACAACGATTTGAAGATAATGCATAGGCCAATTATGGCACTTTGCCACCATCAACTCTCATTGGTACCGAACGCCACTGTACCAGTTAAGGGCCTGCCCACTACTGGCACCCAACCCCATTCCGCTTGGTTTATGGGACCACCTTGTTTGTGGTTAGCAGACTTCTCCGAGGTGACGATTTTGACGTAAGCAGACAGAAGACATTGACTCACCAACGAAGCTACATCACTGGATGAGCCGCCCAGCAAAACTGCAAACTACATTTGAACTACCACTTCCTCATCGTGTTGACGGATGGCACAATTAAGATAAGAAAAGAGAGATATCAGAGATGATGATGCAGCATGGTTACACCCAAACTTATAAGCAGTGCCAAAATAAATTTAAGTCCAATTAAAGGGCGATTCGGGACCACAACAGGAGGAGTGGCTTGAACACATGACCAGTTACGATACCAACCACAATGCATTGACATACCCACCCACAGAACAGGGAACAAGTCACAGTGGCAAATTACACCAGAGAAGAAATTATAAGACGAGAGCCAAGTGGAGTTGCACTCAACAATGGCAAATAGGCTTTACTGGTACCAATGTGTTAAAAAGTTACATCAAAACCACTACACATTTTTTTCTTCATCAAACTCTTCCTACAGTTTAAATATCTTTAAAATAGCAGAGACAAAATGTGTTTTGTTTGTTTGCTTGTTTTTCCTCCTCTAGTCACATGGATCTCTAAGCAGCAATTGCTCTCTCCTACTGGTTGGTCTGACATATTCCCCTCGCTGTAAAAAACTGCTGTTAAGTTTATTGCTGTTATTAAAAGAAAAACAAACTCAAATTATTTGTCTCATTGGTTCCCTGTCAGTCTGACAAACCTTCCAACAGGTCAGAAATTTAAATTGATCTCTGACTAGTTGGAACAATAGACTTTAATGACAAAACCAAAAAATACTGTAGGCTGTATGGGCTTTATAATTTTTTTTAACATTATTGACACACGGACATCACCATTTGATTTACAATGCAATGCATTCTAGGAAAATTATGTAGACAGTTGCTTTGGTGCAATCTCCATTCAGCTTGAATGATATTTTGGACATTATCCGACGTTCAACCGCTTAAAGGTGCAATATGTAATTTCTGGAACACGCTGGAACTTAGGAAAATTTTGAACAGAGACACGTTTCTGGTCCCTCCCCCTCAGAGCCATATATGGCTCTGCTCCCCCTCGCTCTCGCAGCTCTGCTTCCGAATGCTCCGCCTCCACTGCATGTCCTGTCAGCCGCTGCGAAGTTCTGTGATTATATGTTAATAAAACGTTCTAAAAAATAAAATAAAAACAGGGAGCGCTGGTCCAGCACACCAGAACACCATGAAATCTGCTGAGCCTCTTGCAGCCACGTTGGACATGAGTTTAATTTGCTCGTGACAAATTCATTCATTTCCTCAATGTTTCAGTCATGGATCAGTGGAGGATGAAGCGATCACTTGACTTTTGGCAAAAAAACAAAAGAAAAGTCCAGATCAGGGATGAAAAAGGGGAATTTAATACATTTGTGTCACATACAAAACAGTTTTGCATCGCTTTGCAATACTTTGAACGAGAACCTGCGCGCGGGGGCTGGGACAGGTGGGTTAGGAGCGTGAGAAGTGAGAAGCTCTGTTTTTATTGGCTGGTTAAAAACTCTGTTTTTATTGGCTGGTTAACGGCGGGTCACTGTGGCTTTTTAGAAATGCTTTTAGTAACACCTGGAGAAGCAAGGGGACTATAGTTTTTTTCAGAGATTACTTTGTCTAACATCAGTCTGTCAGGAGATAGTGACAGAGTGAAGAAATATGTTAAAAATATATTTTTAGACAACTTACAGACTGCACTACAGAACTGCAGACTGCAGCTTTAATTTGACCTGGAGCATGCTGACAGAGGAAAGAATGAAGAAATGACTTAGCTTTCGCATTAGAACCTGAGCCAATATATATAAAATTTGCTTCGGAGATATTGTTAGCTGCAGAGCTACTAAAACTAAATCCAGAACTAATACATTTATGTTAGCACCATAGATAAAATTGTTGGCTCCAGAGCCAATATTTATGGTGTTGGCTCCAGAGCTAATAAATTAAACATCACAAGTTGATCACATTTGATCATTCCAACACAT
>JBBPBX010035569.1:0-31991 GCA_038048925.1 Garcialebias charrua
TAAAAATTGAAATAAAACATAAAAATAACAATTATACTTTATTTATAAAGCCATTTAAAATGACCACAGCTGCAACAAAGTGCTGTACACATGAAATTAAGAACATTTAAACACACAAAAAAAAAATGTTTGTCATATTGTTATTAATTATGATAATCTCGTAAAGTCGGATCCTCGTAAGTCCAGACGCTCGTAAGTCGGGGACTACCTGTAATAAAGTTCAGTTGTTTTTGTCTTGAACTTTTTTGAATTTATCATTATAGCCACGTTTACCTATTACATGATACAACAGCATGCCTTACTGCTCGAGTGCCATCTAGCAGCTGAAAATGGTACTGTATGATTTTTTCAGTCAGAATGAATGAAAACTGTTATATCTCAGCTAAAAAATGGTTTATAAATATGGGGAAAAAATCCATAAATACGTACCTTCGTCCTAAATGTCGCAGGGCATGCAAATTATGCAAAAAAACTGTGACTTATAGGGCAAAAAATACGTTAATTTGGGTCTAGATCTGGGCCACAGATTAGGCATTCCTATGTTAAACCATTTTTTGAGGGTAAAAGTGTAAAAAATGTCTCAAGATCTGGGATAACAAAGTTAAAATGTAATAGGTTTTTCTTTATTTATTTTGTCCCCTTTCAGGCGCCATCATTTATTTCACCTGCTTTCTGTCCTTTCTGAGCTATAATTTCCTAACAGACAACAGCATTTATGTCCTACATGGCCACTTTCTCCTGTTCTGTCCTTGTATTTGGTTAGTACACGAGTTTATGAAGAAGTCAGTGAACACAGTTTCAGTGCAATAATATATGTTCCTGATACAGCTGCTGCATTCAAATATTGGAGGTACAGGTCCATGCATCACTGTCAACAGCTCCAGCAACAACAGAGCAGAAGCAAAAAAGGGTCATGTCTCATGATGCGGCCCGTTTTTGTCTTGTAATAAAGTTTACACCGACAAAGAAAAGCTTCCATAATGAACAGAAAACACGTTAACAGCCATGCTGGGCTGTGAGAAAGTGGCAATTAAAGTCAAGCCCCTAAGTCCCCCCAGTCGAGTGTTGATGCAGGAGAGAGGGTGAGACAGGGGGGGATGGCGTTAATGAATTGAAAAATTAGCCACAGTGATTATTTACGCTTGCTCCGTCTAATTGCAGTTTGAGAACGAGATCATCACCAAGCTGGATCACGAGGTGGAGGGGGGTCGTGGAGATGAGCAGTACAAAGTTCTCTTTCAGAAAATGTAAGTGCTGATTAATGGGCAGGATAAAGTCTGAGCCGCTCACAAGTTAGATAATGCTAATTGCAACATGGCACTCCTCAAAATAACCACAGTGCTGATAATCGCACAACTTCTCAACACAGCTTGCCTCTTTTAGATGTGCAATTAGACGCTTACTCTGTTTAGGATGAAAGTCATGTTTTCTTTACGCTTTTTTTTTTCTTTTCGTTTCCGCGTTTGACATTTTACTGCTAAAGCAACTTAAGAGTGTTTTTTTTCTCCCGTTATCTCTTTCTTGTTTCCATAACAAAACACCGTTATTAAGATTGCTGGAGAACTGCCGGAAGCACGTGTACTTGGCCAGGACGGGGGAGAACTTCGTCACGTTGGTGGTGCGACTGCTGGAGAGGTTGCTGGACTACAGGACCATCATGCACGATGAAAACAAGGAAAATCGCATGAGCTGCACTGTCAACGTGCTCGTAAGATGGCTACTTTTACTTAATAACACAAATCAACACTAATGGACATATGTCTAATAAATTGGCTTTAATTGTGCAAGTCTACCCACAGATAAAATGAGCATTTTTCAAATGTCAGAAGTTTTTGCATAGCAAGTCACCTGAACTACAGCTCTGTGAAATATTATAATTAGAGGAAAACTAACTGTACACTTTTTCTCACATTTTATAATAATTCTGAGATTGCGTCAACATTTTTGTCTACTCCATGGCATAAAAGTAGACCTTAGGTGTTTTAGGAATGTATTTCATGCATCAAGAGCACAATGCACATAAGCTTTGCAGCCATTGTGGGACTCGTGGGTAACAATATTTTAAATGCTGTTAAATGTTCTCTCTGTTCGTGCCGTAGAACTTTTATAAGGAGATCGACAGAGAAGAGATGTACATCAGGTAAGATCCAGTCCAGCTTTGTGATTCACAGATTATATGGTAATGCGTCTGAATGTTCAGATCTTTTGAAGATTGTTACACAAAACACTGAAATAAATTGTTTCCTGCTGCACATCGGAACTTTCTTTGACTCTCCAACACTGTTAGAAATAAAAGAGGTGTTAAAAGTGATCTCTTAAATAAAAATATGGTAGGGACATACTTCTGAATTTTTAAAGTAGGATTTTGGGGAAGATTTATGAACAGCAAATATCTTACCTGTTGTAGATTGCTCATTTTACAGCCTCAGTTTAAAGAAATTGTTATTTTCCTGTCTGGATTGATGAGCTAACTTGAGTTTGAACAGGTCAAAGAGCGAATAGCTCCTTTTATACAACTGTGATCCCAATTTGTTATAATCATGTAAATGCTGTTCCTAAACAGTGACATTTGAAAATCCGCCAATTAGTGACGTTATATTTATTTTAGTATTTAAATATATTTTAAGGCTTTAGAAACCCTTCCCACACTACTTGCAATGTTCTAAACTCATAAACCTACGTTATTTTAACAACATGCATATAGTACTGTATATGTAGCTACAAAATTTTACTCACCATCTAGGCAGAACAGTAACGGCTCGGTTCTGGTTCGACTCAGTTCAGTTTCTGCAGACATACCCTACAGCAACAAAGCCCACAATCAATGTTCTAGACGCTTAAACCTACTAATTTTAACAACTTATATGTACAGTAGCTTCTAAATTTTACTTACCAGCGTGTCCCACTCGGAGGTCCTCGTGGTCCGGTTCAAAGAGACAATAAAGTCCCGGTAGGCTCTGGATGGAGCACCGGACCTTCGGTGTTCGTATCCCGCTCGGAAGTCCTCGTGGGCCGGCTACCAGCTCTAAAAAATTCACCGATGGGTCTGGAGGTCCGGTTCTGCTCCGGTTCTGGTCCAGTTCGATTGTTCTGTGCAGCTCTCTGCATCCGCTGCCGCCAAACTCACTGTAATAAGTGCCAAACTTTTTCCGATCAGATCAGAACTTTCCCTCTTGTACTGTACTTTATTGCCGCAGAAGGCAACAGGGCTTCTAGGCAGGGCACTGTTGGCTTCTGGGAAATGTACTGTAGTTGTTATGAGCAGGGATACAGTGGACTTATTTAGAGAAAACTACAAAATGGCAGTGCCTGTCCAATTTATTTTTGTTAACTTTTTACAGTAGTGCTGTCCCATCATGTGAGTAATATTAAAGTTGACAATCATGTGTCCTGTTTTTTTTTTCCCTCATGTTAAATCTTACATAGAAAATCCGAGATAGAGCGAGTCTGTGAAAGTGGAACCGCGAGGGACTACTGTACACAATTATACTGCTATCTGTAGCACTTCTGGTGCCGCCTGTGGTACTTCCTGCAGGAATAACATTTCTGCAAAATTAACTATGTATGAAAAAAGTTACAGCAATGCAAAGGTTTTAAAAATTGTGTTCATTTGAACTAGGGGTGCAGGAAAAATATCATTTTTTTTAAAGAATTTAGATTCTTAGTCCTGGCGATTCAGAATCGATTCTAAAAGCCCCAAAATCGATGTTTTTAATTTATTTATTTTTTTTACATTAAAACCCAAAAGATAAAGAAAATAAAACTGTATCTCATAGTATATGAAAGAATACATAAAATGAAAGGTGGCAGAAAGAAGAAGAAATCTTATTTTATCTGCCCCTTTTTTCAAAAACAAAACAAGTTCAAACAATCAATTCAAACAATAATCTTCTATAAGTAACAGAGCAAAAAGCTAACCTAATACTGGTTATTTAAGTTACAGAATTTAATGCATTCCTGTATTATTTGTTCCTATTTTTGGTATAAATATCAAACGATGCAAAAAATTTGATACAATAAGGAACCTAAAATTATTGTTTTAAATAAATGTTCTATTTGTTTACATTGTTGTTTAATGTTTTCAGTTTAAAATTATTATTTTAAATAAATGTTCCATTTGTTTACATTGTTGTTTATTCTTTTCAGCTTGTCAGTTACAAAACTGAAACTAAATTTATGACTATTTTAATAGAAAAATTGTTTCTGAATCAAAAATCGTTTCTGAATTGAAAAATCGATTTGGAATCGAATCGATTCTCCAGACACTGAGAGATTCGCACCCCTAATTTGAACTGCTATAAAAGTTAATTTGAGGAAGGAAAATTTTTTTTACTTTTTAGTTCAAGATGACCAACAATCCACTTTGGTCTTGACCTCATTCAGATTAACCATTAACTTTTTATTCTGATCAGAATTACCCTATTTCTCAAAACATGAGGTGGTTCATAGTGCAATCTACCATAGGCGAGATATTGACCTTTACACTGAAACTCTTTCTAATGATCTAAATAATTATTTTTGGTAAAGTGTGAATGGTTACTTAATCGGAAGCCCTACATAAATACTTTTTCTTACCAGGTACTTGTACAAGCTGTGCGACCTCCACAGAGAGTGTGACAATTACACCGAAGCTGCTTACACTCTGCTGCTACATGCAAAACTGCTCAAGGTACCGTACTCAGACAACACGGACAAAAATCTGTATTTGCTTCTTGTCATTGCTAAGCTGTTGTCAGGCAAGTAGCATTTAACCTTAGGCTTCAAACAAATATACAGTATGTCTCTAAATTTAAATGTGCACAGAAATAAACGATTGATCTGCATCCATGTAAAATCAACCTTGGCATTAAATGGCTGCTGAGGGGGCAGAAATGCTGAGCAACGTCTTTTTCACCCTGCCAACGTAAGTCATGACTAATATGTAAGCTTTCCTCCAAAAGGAAAAAAAAAAAAAATCAACAGGACCGCAGAGGAAAATCATTCTACTGCAAATGATCAAAGCTGTGTAAACTATGCTTTATATGTGAAAACGGGCACATTTCTTCTCATTTTTAACATCTGTAAGAATAATGTTTAATTATTTTGAGGCCTTTTTTGATGACCATTTGATTCTGTACCCCTTTACCATAAGTCTCTCCTTATAAATGCTAATAAATAGTTTGTAGACATGTTATTAATTCCTCCATTAACACTATAAATCGTTAAAGCTGCAGTATGTAGCTTTTTTATGAACATATTTCTTCACTCTGTCACTACCTCCTGACAGACTGATGTTAGCCAGGTAATCTCTGAAAATTAAAAAAAAATATTGTCCCCTTGCTTCTCCAGGTGGTAAATAAGCATTTCTAAAAAGAAAAGGTGACCCGCCATTTTCCAGCCAATAAAAACAGAGTTTGTAACCAGCCAATAAAAACAGAGCTTGAATTTGAATCAGCCAATAAAAACAGAGCTTGAATTTGAAATTCAACAGACCACAAGGGGGCAGAGCCACATATGGCTCTGAGGGGGAGGGATCAGAATGCTTTGCTTGTTGAAAATATTTCTAACTGCTGCAGTTCTACAGAAACTGCATACTGAACCTTTAATAACAGCTTATTATGCATTAATTAAGGGCAAGAATGAGACAAAACTGACCAGTTTCTTGCCAAATAACAGGGGTTGAAGTAACAAATTACAAATACTCATATTACTGTAATTAAGTAGATTTTTTGGTTACTTGTACTTTTCAAGTGTGTAATTTTACTCATACTTAAGTACAGTTTTAGACCATGTACTGTAATCTACTTTGCTACTTTTAAAATCAGAAGTCGCTACGGAGTACGGCCACAATCTGAATTAATATCCAAGCCGTTCTGCATCTTTGTAGCCAATAAAGCTCTCATATCGCGAACGCGCCAATTACCTATGACTAGGGATGTGCCGATCAGGTTTTATGAAACCGATACCAATCAACTATGTGTGATGATCACCGATACCGATCACAAATGCCGATCGCTTATATGTGTGCCGATCACATATACCGATCACCGATCAGATGGATTGCCTGTAACTTATGAGTGCTGCTTCTGGCTACAAGATCTGAAAACTTTTCAGATCTTGTAGCCAGAAGCAGCACTCATGTTCTTTTCAGAACCATAAAATCACCATAATTCAGACAAAAACATATTTTTACTCATTTATTTCAGAGAACAAAGTAAATAAAAGTAATTATCAACTGCATTATCAAAGAAAAATGTTTACCTTACTAACTTTCAATAAAAAAAGGTTTTTTATTGTTTTTAAAAAAAAACACATCTATTACTTCATATAAAAAACTAAAATACCCCATTTGCTACTTAAAGCTGCACTGTTGGCTGTTTTTACAAATGGCTTTATAAATACGTAAAGTATCATTATTATTATTATTTTTAAATAATTTCGTGCTTTTTTGAACAACTTCCTGCGGGAACCAGGTGGCGGTAATGCGCTTAATATGAGTTCGCCAACCGCCATTAAACTCTATAGAAGAAGAAGAAGAACCAGAACCGAAATACCGCCTCCGCCATTTTACATTCATTAGTTCCACACTCGGCAGTCGGCTTTTGGAGGACTGTTTCTCCCATAAGAGGATGCCTCATACGGATAAATTAACTGGAAACACTCCCTGAACTCTGTGAATGTCTCAGGACTGGAGCAGCAGCCGCGATCGCTCCGCCGAGCGCTCCCACAGCACCGCGCGAGACCAGCAGCTCATGGTATGAGCTAAGGCTAACATGCTAAACCAGAGCTGCAGCAGACAGCCGGCTTTGTGCGATCAGAGGTTCCTGGAGCTCGCCTCGATGTCGGACTGGAAGCAGAAGATATCGGGGGACACCCAGCTAACTTGGAATAACAAAGCCGACAGCCTTTTTGAAGCCGCAGCTAAACTGGACTGCCCGTAACTGCGCAGCGGACTCGGTGGGG
Source organism: Garcialebias charrua (assembly GCA_038048925.1). Lineage (NCBI taxonomy): Eukaryota > Metazoa > Chordata > Actinopteri > Cyprinodontiformes > Rivulidae > Garcialebias > Garcialebias charrua. The sequence goes on from JBBPBX010035569.1 coordinate 6,943, forward strand.
CTACTCGGTGGGGCTACATGCTAACAGGTGTTGCTAATGGCGGCGCTGGCAGACGGCTTTTGGTAAGTTATTAAAACGTATTAAAACATTTTAATGACGAATTAGGTTTGTTGTGTTGAAGGACTTCGTTGAACTTCCTCCACGAGGTACTTTTTCGTCGCACGTTTTGCAGTTGGCAAACTTCGCATCACAGGCTCTGTGATCGGTAATTGAAGGCAAAAGCCGATCACATACGCTTTAATGATTATCGACCGATTATGATCGGTGACCGATCGATCGGCACATCCCTACCTATGACGTAAGCAAAGGACAACTCTGTAGAGAGTCGTTTATGGTCAGAAGATCTGGAGTAAAAGCCAAAATGGAGACAGAGGACAACACAGAGAAAATGACGAGGTAAAGGCTGAGGATGAGTGCCCGTGGCCGTACTTGGAGGACTTTTTCATGAACAGTGTCCAGATGCAAACTTTGTTTGATCTCTATGGTGATGGCTACGGTGGGTTGTTCATTTACACCTTAGGGCCAACGTAGATGGCAGCTTATAAGACTTCAGCATCTAATCTCAAACAACATAATGTGGTATACAAGGTTTTACAGCTACCTGTATGAAATTGCTTTTTATTGTTTGTATGTGTGGGTTATTAGTTTGGCTAAGTATAAGATCTTGTCACTGCCATCGATTTGTCTTGTACTAAAATAAGCCGGAGCTTCTGAGCGTCTAAGAAATATACTTTGAATGTAGCTATTGTATACAATAAATCAAACTGAATGTCTTCTATTGACAGCACAATGAAACATCAATTGTTAAAAAGTAATCAGCACTCTGAGTACCGGTAGTATTTTGTACTTTTACTTAAGAGTTTTTATAACACCAGTACTTTGTAAATGAGTACAATTAAAGCAGTGTAACAGTACTTCTACTTGAGTACAAATTTTCAGTACTATTTCCACCTCTGCCAAATCGTGAGCCAAATCTGTTCACCTATATATTTCATCTAGAGTTGTTATATTAAACATTTCAGATTCCCATATTTTTCAGACTATAAGACTCACCGAATTATAAGGCACATTAAGCCAAACAAAACAGTCAGATGAGTCAAACTTTATTCAACTCATTTACACTAACCACATAAAATCGGTTTGAGGTCAGCAAGCACAACCAGAATTAATACATAAGCTGAACCTGATTATAAGGCTCACTGTCGATTTTTGAGAAAATTTAAGGATTTTAATTGCGCCTTATAGTCCAAAAACTACGGTACCTTGCAAGCAGAATAAGCATTTGTAAACCTTTTGTGTTGTTGTTGTTGTTGTTGTTGTTGTTGTTGTTGTTGTTGTTGTTGTTGTTGTTGTTGTTGTTGTTGTTGTTGTTGTTGTTGTTGTTTAACCAAATAATATTGTACTTTATCACTACAATATAAGCATCTAGAGCTAATATTATATCCTAAAAAATATATGTTTACAAATGCTTATTGTGCTTACAAGATTGTAACTTAGTCTGAAACATTTACACTATAACAACTCTAGATGAAATCTATAGGTGAACAGATTTAGCAAGAAACTGGTCAGTTTGTCTCTGTCATCCTTAATTAATCCATAATAAGCAGTTATTAATAATTTATAAAGTGCTTATAGAGTAATTAATAATGCATCTATAAAATTTTTATTAGCATCTATAAGGGGAGCCATTATTGTAAAGTGGTACCCTTCGTTCTGTTATCGTAGATTGTAAGTTTCTCTTAGCCCTAAATATACCACACTTAAAAAAAATATTCCTTACACACAAACTGCAGTCTATTCCCCAGTTGGAGTTTTAATACATCATAAATTTGAAGTTTTCACTGCGTGCTTTTTATCCAAAAGTGTATCATCCAATGCCTCGTTTGTATTTGCATAAATAGCTTTTGCTGCTTTAGCCCACAGGTTCTGTCAGAGAGGAACAGGCTGTGACTGAATCGTATTTTCCTCTCCGACTACATGTAGTCACGGTCATGTTTGCAGGAGTTGCTTGTATTACGTTAAATCTGCTCGATTTGCAGCGATTGTGTTTTCCAGATTAAAGCGTCCAGAAGAGGGGGGCTTTAGTGGAAGTTGATTAATCTTGTTTTACTAGTATCTGTATAATCCTTTTCGTCATCTCTCCCCTTTCTTGTGGAATCATGCTGAGGCACACGTATAAAAGAACTCCTGATCATTTAAAAAAAATGTAATTCATTTTTAAACAAAATAAATTTGAAAATAATCTGAGCTGAATAAAATGCTGATGGTGATTTTAAACGTTGTATCGCCAATACTAATACAATAAACCATGCTTTTTTTTTTTTATATATTAATGAGTCCTCAGTTGGAAAATCTGCTTCTTTTTTTTGTTGGTCAGCGGTCATCGTCAAATAAATGCGGAGATCCTTTTTACCGAGTAAATGCTGCAGTCAAGCTGTAAATAAATCAATAAGCAAAGCCTCCCTGCATTGCTCTTCAAACCTTAGCAGCTTTGTGCAAAGAAATGACATTTTCACTCATCTCTTGGACAGGATGTGCAAATTCGATGGATTTTCTATTTCAAAACCTGGTGGAAGACCTTAACTATGCCATGGAATCCCTGGTAATAAAACCCATCCTGACAAATCTATAACATTTTAATGTCTTTACACTCGGGCCAATCAAATTGCCTCTTCCTGCCAAGCTGCTCCAGCCTGTCAGAAATCTTATTATTCTCCGTGCTGGTTTGAAGAACAAGCACATAAACATATCTATTCTGGTGTTTTCCTGACCCGTTGTCATTTTTACTAAATCAAACGTAAAGTATCTTCATGACTCAGTTGTTTTTGGTGTTTATATTAACACAAATGATGCCTCTTCACAGTGGAAACAAGCCAATATCAGTTTGATTGATACTTCCTAGAGTGCAAAACGTGATTTAGACAATGAATCTAAAAGAACATAACTGTTTTTGCAAATGAACCCTTCAAATGATCGCTCCAGAAACACAATACATTGATTCTCCCCCTGACGTGTTCAATATTTAGTAAAGCATGCATCACTGCTCGTGTCTCAAATCACCTCACCCTGCCAAAGACTGAGGCAGCGTTAAAAGGAATTGCACGTCAATTTCGCCCATTTGCATTTGCTATAAGTCAGTGATTGATTTCTCGCCACCTATTCGCCTTTTTGCTCCGCATCGTTTTGCAGTGCTGACCCCTCCATTGCTAATTTGTCCCCTTTAGTGGTCAGATGAGGCATGTGCAATCCACCTGACCCAAAGAGACGGGTACCACGCTGCAACTCAAGGACAGCTCAAGGACCAACTCTACCAAGAGATTATTAATTACTTCGATAAGGGCAAGGTAAGACACGTACCAGAAACACGCCTTCACCCCATGCACACATATGTACTTTTTATTTTGTGGAGCAGCAATTGTTTTTCTTCTTTTAGATGGATGAAGTTGCATCTCAGACCACTAAAGTATTATTATTTGGTTCCTTTAATAACCTAACCTTTTATAAAAGCCTTTCCCTGCTTCTCTTATGCTGTCCTTTTTCCTCTTTTACTTTAATTCCACATTCGTGCTATGCTTGAATGCCATCTGTGCCACTCGAGAATGAGGAAAAAGTCCCGCTTCATAGAAAATTGTTACTCTGCTATTCTTCAACCGTTTACTGTTTTTTGTTCCCCCCACACCCAATAAATAATATTAATATATATATATATATATATATATATATATATATATATATATATATATATATATATACAGGTAGTCCCCGATTTACGAGCGAGATCCGTTACAACGAGGCGCTCGTAAACCGGAAATCTCGTAATTTGGAACGGTTGCCATGTCTCTCGTAAGTCCGGAATTTCGCTCGTAAATTGGAACGGTTTCGCTAGCGCGACTACAAACACTCGTTTTTCATCAAAAAACTGCTTATGAGTGCATAAAAATGATCGGAAACGTGTGTCCATATGTTTAGCTAACTAACTGTGGTGAAAAAACACATGAAAACTCAGTATTTTTTGCGTTTTTTCCAAAAATTCGCCAGCTCGTAAGTCTGGAACCTCGTAGATCAGAGCGCTCGTAATTCGGGGACTACCTGTATATATATACAGGTAGTCCCCGATTTACGAGCGAGTTCCGTTACAACGAGGCGCTCGTAAACCGGAAATCTCGTAATTTGGAACGGCCGCCACGTGTCTCGTAAGTCCGGAATTTCGCTCGTAAATTGGAACGGTTTTGCTAGCGCGACTACGAACACTCGTTTTTCATCGAAAAACTGCTTATGAGTGCATAAAAATGATCGGAAACGTGTGTCCACATGTTTAGCTAACGAACTGTGGTGAAAAAACACAGAAAAACTCAGTATTTTTTGCGTTTTTTCAAAAAATTCGCCAGCTCGTAAGTCCGGAACCTCGTAGATCAGAGCGCTCGTAAATCGGGGACTACCTGTATATATATATATTTCTGTCAGCCTGTAAGCTAAGCTTGGAATGAATCTGCAGGGCTGTAGCCAATTTTCTCAGGGATGAGGTCCGAAGCATGTGTCGTCAGAGTTGGGATGCAGCCCTGGTTCTTGCCTCTCCAGCCAGCTGTCACTCACAATTCCATCAGGGAGACAACTATTTGGATAAACAAACACACAGACCCACAAGAAGGATATTGATGTGTTATAGTGGCTGCAAAAAAAAAAAAAAAAACATCAACACTCCGAGGACCAGAGTTTCATCTGAGTGTCAAAGGAGTCAGACAGAAAGCAGTCCCAGATGGTGTTAGTGCCGCCATCGCCGCTCTTGTTGATGGAAGGCTGATCTGAGATGCAGTCTGGACTCGGTCCACCTCCAGTCTTAGCTCAGTTCAATCAAATCTAAGGAAGTCAATCAGAAGACTTTCAACATGTTTGAGGGCTTCCATTCTTTTCATGACACCACCCTGCTTACAAGAAAAGCTCTGGGTGAAAAGTAATTAGAAGATGGCAATGAGTTTTTGTCTCTTAGATAACAAAAAATAATTGTGTTGGCATAATAGGAAAATGTTCACATATCCAAATGTACAGCCTCCTCTTCATAAAAATAAATAAATAAATACTTGGGGAAAAAAAACTAGTTTCTTTGCAATTGTGAAAACATTCACACAGAAATAATCTATTTTAGTCCCTAGCACAGAAAAGTTCCTAGTGAAAGTTCACTAATAATCGTCTAATGTCTCAGATAGTGGAGTTAGGTTAATAATTTTCCTTTTGGATTTCGGTGCTGCATTTAATACGAATGATAACAATATTCAGTAACAGACTTGAACATGATACTGGGAATAAATCAACTGCACTAAATTGATTTAAAACATATGTACAGTATGTGACAGACACAAGTTTGTTCTTGTCAGTAGTGAATGATCTTTATGCAGCAGAGTTAGTCATGGAGTTCCACAGGGTCTAATGCTTGAACCATTACTTAACACAAATACTATACTTAGACATAAGCCCTGTTCGCATGGTATTAGTTTTACCTAGGGACCGCATGCTATTTGTAATAATTATGGAGATTGTCTGTATTGTTAATCCCGTGTGAATCAGCCATGTCAATAATTTGTAAAGTAAAAATCCCCCTGCAAATTACCTACTATAGTTTTGCTGAACTCCGAGGTCCTGTGATAATACTAATCCAATGTGAAAAGGCATCTCTGTGATTTGGACAGAAATGGGTAGGATCCGATATGTAATTAGGCATTTTTTTGTTTTCTGGGTGCATTTTTATTTTCTTTTGGCATTGGAGGCTGCATTGAAGTGCATAAATAACCTTTTGTGCCCCAGACCACAAAAGCCTATTGACCCGTAACAGTCGGATGTTAGTGGATGTTACGCAATACACAACTGGATGTGTCCAGAAATTTCAGCTAAATCTCAGGCTTTGGTTATCCCATGTGAATGTGTCACATAAATAGCAGGTGTTGGGGAGTAATTTATTACCGGTACATGTGGTCCCTGAGTAAAACTAATACTGTGTTAATAGGGCTATAGAAAGTTGATGAAAATTATTAGACATCATGGTGTGACTTGGTGTCATTTGACAAAAGTTGGACTTTAAAAAAATGGCTAATAGATAATTAACAGTTTTGTTAATCAAGCTGTAAATGTTTAACTAGTGGTTGATAAAACATTATTAATCAGGTAAAGCACATTACTTTAAGAAGAAAAACACTGACTTGTCTTTTGTCTAATAGTACCGCACTTCAATGTTTCCTGTGCCTTATTTTGTATATCGGTAATTACTTCATTTCAGCAGGTCAGATTACAACTGACCCTTCTCACCCTGCATATGAACTCTTTATAATAATAATAATAATGAATTCAATTTATAACGCACTTTTCATTAGTGAAAATCTCAAAGTGCTACACACATTCATACACCGGTAGCGGCAGACTACCATGCAAGGTGCTTTCCAGTCCTACCGGGAGCAACTCGGGGTTAAGTGTCTTGCCCAAGGACATAACGACACATGGTGTGAGGAACCGGGATTCGAACCGCCAACCTTCCGATCGGGGGACGACTGCCATTACCACTACGCCACGGCCGCCCCACTCTCCTCGGGCAGGAGGCTTCGGTCCATTCGGACCAGAACCTCCCGCCATAAGAACAGTTTCTTCCCATCTGCCGTCGCACTCTTGAACACTCATAATCTCGTTACTGTATAACTCTGCTTTGGTCACTTTATCACTGTATTTTAACTGCACTACTCCATTTGCACATTTTTTTCTGAATATTGTAAGGTTGGTGTGTACACATGTTTTCTTTTATCTTTGATATTTTCTTTGCACCTTTATGCCGAAGCAATATCCTAGTCTGTGAATCCTGTTAATTGACAATGGCAATAATAAACTGACTCTGATTTTGTAACTGTCTGTGTGCTTTACAGATGTGGGAAGAGGCGATCCTTTTGAGCAAAGAACTGGCTGAACAGTATGAGAACGAAATGTTTGACTTTGAGCAGCTCAGTGCATCCTTGGTAAATAAGAAACATTTGTAGCTAACTTTTAACATTTAATTTCTTTTAGTTTGTAACTACAAACTTGTAACCCTTGCAAGAAAAATAAATTCTACTGTATTTTTAAATGTAAATGTTTTCAAGAATAAACCTGTGTCGTTAAATCTCTCTACAGCGGAAGCAGGCCCAGTTTTATGAGAACATAGTGAAGGTTATCCGACCTAAACCCGACTACTTTGCTGTGGGCTATTATGGAATGGGGTTCCCTTCTTTCCTACGTGTGAGTACTTTCATCAAATATATTCCAGATTCAGCCATCAAGGTCTGTTGATTCTGTCACTCACATTAAGTCCCACAAGTTCTGCTGTGTTTAATTATTTTTTCACAGAATTGTGAGCTGAATGTGAAAAGGTGGAGCGTTAGGAAATGTGTAAAAATAAGTCAAATACCAATTTTTTTTTATATTTCTTACTCCATTATGACGTTTGATTCCTGATGTATCCCTTTGTTTTTCGCTCTTAATTCTACCTGTCTGGTTTAAACCTGTTTTGAATGTTTACATTAACATCTGTTGTCAGTTAATCCACCCACAATGGATTGTCGAATGAACCCAGATCCAATCTATTGTGTCCAGTCAAGTGGCTGATCACGTCTCTTGAACTTCAGCTAAAAAAACATTTACTCCATAATAAGAGCTTGGCCTGCAGCACAAGACATCACCCCCCCCACATCCATTCATCCATTATACTGTTTTTACCTGCTTCTTCCTTTTCGGGTTGCAAGGGTCACTGGTGCCCATGTCCAGCAGTCACTGTGCAAGAGGTGGGGTACACCCAGGACAGGTCTCCAGTCCATCACAGGTACACAGAGAGACAAACAGCCGTTCACTCTAACTCACCACCAGGTGAAAGGAAATTAAATAGTCCCTTTCTAAATTGCTTTTACAACCAAAACATGCAACTCTACCTTGTTTGGATGTACATAAAGAGCAGATGTTAATCCAACAAAGTTAAGTCAGGTCATCTGGACTGTTTTGTTTTCTGTTGAGATGTTTCGTCCTTCATCCAAAGGACTTCATCAGGCCGAGGAGCCACAACAAGCTCAGTCCCACAAGCAGCACACTCGGCATAGTGGGCCAACCAGTTTACTGGTGATAAGGTGGTTTATGGGGCCCACCCTCTCCTCTGTCGACTCCTCTGAGGCAGTCATAGCCAAAGTGGTTTAAAACATCAAAGTTCATGCTCAATAATCCAGGTAAAATAAATCAGACAAAGTTCAGTCAGGTAATCAAGACGGTTTCTCATTTTGTTTAGACGTTTCATCCTTCATCCAAAGTACTTCATCGGTCCGACGAGTCACAACAAACAGACTCTGATGAAGTCCTTTGGATGAAGGACAAAACGTCTCAACAAATTGAGAAACCGTCCAGATGACCTTACTTTGTTGGATTTTTTTTTAACCTGGATTATTGAGCATGAACTTTGATACAGGTGTTAATGTTTTAAAGCACCCCTAATTTCCTTGAACTTCCGTACAAAAGAAAAATACTTTTTTGTGGTAGTTTAAAAGGGTTTTCAGGTTTTCTAGAGGGCTCTTTTAGTATTTTAGTTTTTGGGCTTTAGCTGATTTTATATTTTTATTTTCTGGTCTACTCTTTGTGCATGACCAAGGGAGCATATTGTTCAATGTTTGTTTACAAAAAAGAAAGAAAAAGGGACCAAATAAATAAATCTCTTCCTGATAAGCACTATCTAAAATTCACAGATAGAATAAAAAGTAGACAGAGAAATAAATTAAAACTCTTAACCCAGGACCACAGATGCATAATTTTTAAGTTAATCAGCAACTGCATAACCAGATTTCAACTGACTGCGTTTTGAGAATTATTTTGTTAGTGCTAAAATGCTATTCTATATCTCAAACTGTGTTATTTTTGTGAGTTTCAATGTATTCATTTAATGAAACTGGAATAAAATGTGTCTTGTGTGATAGACTGCTAGGAACAAAGTGACTAAAGATCTTTTTAATATTTGTTCTTGAGATATCAAAACCACCCAGTGTGTAACTGTACTCTCTCGCTATAGTGGTGCAAGATCAGCACCCCTGCACCTACTGACCCTTTCAGAAGAGATCCATCTGTACAGCAGTATAATCGATTGGGAGACAGTTCCACCATAGAGAAGTTGCTCTAGGCAAATCCATCTTCAATCTCTGTGAAAACTTGGCTCAAATTTATGGGCCAAACTGTCTCCAGGTCCTGCCATTACTGAAATAGCAGCAACTGCCCAGTCCCAGATTTGAGTATCCTGAGCATGGGCGTAGCCAGAATTTTATGAGGGGCGGTTCGTTTAACATAAATGCGGACCTTGCAAGATAAACATGCCTCTGTAGCTCAGTGGAATCGCGTTGGGTTGCTGTCCCAAACCTTATGGGTTCAATTCCCACATGGTTCTACGTTTTTTTTTTTTTTTTCATTCCAGATTAAAAAAACACAAGAAAACTATTTACAAAACAACAAGAAATAAAACGATACATGAAATGAAAGGAAGCAGAAGAAGAAAATAATCTTATTATATCTGCCCCTTCTCAAACATTTTTTTTTTTCAAACACTTGATTCAAACTACTTATTTTACGTTTGTCTTTTATTGGATTAAAAAAAAAGGAGTTAGAAGGGGCAGATATACCGTAATAAGATTATTTTCTTCTTCTGCTTCCTTTCATTTCATGTATATTGTTTTATTTCTTGTTGTTTTGTAAATAGTTTTCTTGTGTTTTTTTTAATCTGGAATGAATAAAAAAAACAACAACAACGTTGTACCATGTGGGAATTGAACCCATAAGGTTTGGGACGGCAACCCAACGCTATTCCACTGAGCTACTGAGGCATGTTTAATTTATCCTGGTCAACTTCTCCTTTAAACGAACCGCCACTCATAAAATCCCTAGATGGGACTCCATAGGCAAAGTGGGCGGTTCGTCCGCACCCCCCGAACCCCCCTTGGCTACGCCCCTGCTGAGTCAGATAGGCTTTTCCACCTACCAGACTGACATAGCCTCACACATTGTATGCTGCCTCCCTCAAGATATACAAATCCAGTTGGGTCAGGTCCACTAGGACTTCAAGGGCTGCTGTGGGTGTTGTTCTAATGGTGCCTGTAATGCTCAGGCAGGCCATTTGTTTCACATGGGTGAGCATCACTCTTGCCACCCGACTTAGGCTTAGATCCACCATACTAAAGCAGCATGGCATAGCATGGGGTGGGCTATGGCCATGTAAATCCATCTGATAACTTTTGCAGTAGCACCCCAACAACTACCTGCAATTCTACGAAACTGTTGTAAGCGCGTTGTGGCATTCTTGCACTTTTCATTTACATGTCTTTTTCAGTTGAGCTTTCTATCTATAGACACCCATAAACTTAACTACCGGTAACTCTGACAAGGAAAGCTCTACTCCCTCCAGCTTTTGGAGGTGAGGTGCATTGCCTTGATTAAAGATGAGCACATCTTCTGCCAGCAAATATTCTAATAGAGATCTGCCTCAAGGGTTAATATCAGAGCTCCCCCAGCACATGTGATGGGAGTTGGCATCACAACTGATGAGTACTGGGAGACCTATACACAATAATCAACTATCGCCATAAACTCTGTGTCTGCTGTGAATCAAACAGCAAATAATCACAGGCTGCAATGATCGGTCTGGACTTGCCGTTTGACTGAATGCCCATTCGCGCTGCTACAGCATCACCTGTTGTTAGGTGAAGCAGTGCAGTGTGTCACAACTCTTATCAGGGCTGCTGCTGCCCTCGGTCTATAGCTGCTCACATCATACATAAGTGTGCCATGGGCATCCCAGGTTTCGTACCATAGCCTGAACTATCAAAGGCCCTTAGAGGAGGGCTACGCCTGTATGCACCCTGCTGACAAATGCGCAGCAATGTACTGACATATTTGCAGTACAAGTTGCTCTGTATGAATTGCATCACCCCACAACTATAGAAAGACTAGGAGGTATGTGGTATTCACTGCTTGTCCTCACTTATCACTTTACCATTGACCTTAAAGGTCAGTTGATTCAGCTCATAGTAGGGCCTGTTCCCCAGGTCCGCTAAAACTTCCAGAGAGTTCAAGAAAGTTCATGCTCAATAATTCATGCTGACAATGTTTCTACTAAAAAGAAACTGTCCAGATGACCTGATTGAGAATTATCGGATCCAGAGAGTTATTGACCAGGTCAAGGACGATGACGCTCTACTGCTCAACATGAACCATCCTCCAAACTTCTTTCTGCAGACCCGGCTTCTGCCTCCAGAGTCGGTGCAGAACCAGTTCGGGTTCTGCAGGTTTCCCAGGCATGAACATGCCAACCCTCTTGAGGACTGGGAGGTCCTGAACCCTCTTGGGTGAGATTCTATGGCCATAATGGAAACTCAGAGATAGCTTGTAAGAGCCAGTCCATGGCAGACTCGTCCGTGCCGGTCACATGAAAGCTGAGCTGCACAAAACCTGATTCTGTGAACCGTTGAACCCGATGGTCGTCCAGCGCCTGGTCAATGAGTTCGACCAGCCTGGCCTGGCCTCTCTCTCTTTTACTGAGCTCTGTACAGGTCATCATCTGGAAAGATAATGACCTGCAACTCCCCACCAGCAGCCAATGCCATTGAAGATGACTAAACTAAAAGTAGCAAAAGACTAATTTAAAGTAGAAATAAAAAAAGGCTAACTTAAAACTAAAGTAACTAAAGTCTATCTAAAAAAAAAATATAAGCATAGTAAAAGACATTAAAAGTTAAAGGTAAGAAAAAAATAGCTAAATGCTAAAAATAGTATAAGAAAAAATCTAGAAGTAGCCGGATGATGGCTAAAAACTAAATGTAGCATTAGAACAAGCATGCTGAAGCAAATTTTAAAGAGGAAAATGTTTTTGAATAAACTGATAAGTCGCATCAGTCCAAAAATATCTAATAAAGTGGAAAAAAAAACATAAATAAGTCGCTTCTCTGTTTTTTGCAGATGATGTGGTCCTATTGGCTTCATCAGCTCGTGATCTACAGCTTTCGCTGGAGCGGTTTGCAGCTGAATGTGATGCGGCCGGGATGAGGATCAGTTCCTCCAAATCCGAGGCCATGGTCTTGAGCCGGAAAAGGGTAGCGTGCCCTCTCCGGGTCGGGGAGGAGGTCCTTACCCAAGTGGAGGAGTTTAAGTATCTCGGGATCTTGTTCACGAATGAGGGAAAACTGGAGCGTGAGATCGATAGGCGGATAGGTGCAGCGTCCGCAGTGAAGCGGGCGCTGTACCGGTCTGTCGTGGTGAAGAGAGAGCTGAGTCAAAAGGCAAAGCTCTCAATTTACCGATCGATCTACGTTCCCACCCTCATCTATGGTCATGAGCTTTGGGTTATGACCGAAAGAACAAGATCTCGGATACAAGCGGCTGAAATGAGTTTTCTCCGCAGGGTGGCTGGACTCTCCCTTAGAGATAGGGTGAGAAGCTCAGTCATCCGGGAGGGACTCGGAGTAGAGCCGCTGCTTCTCCACATCGAGAGGAGCCAGTTGAGGTGGCTCGGGCATCTGGTTAGGATGCCTCCTGGACGCCTCCCTGGTGAGGTGTTCCGGGCATGTCCCACCGGGAGGAGACCCAGAGGAAGACCCAGGACACGCTGGAGGGACTATGTTTCTCGGCTGGCCTGGGAACGCCTTGGGATTCCCCCAGAGGAGCTGCTCCAAGTGGCTGGGGAGAGGGAAGTCTGGGCCTCCCTACTTAGGCTGCTACCCCCGCGACCCGACCCCGGATAAGCGGAAGAAAATGGATGGATGGATGGATGGAAGTTGCTTTGACGAATAGGTTGCATCTATATGTGTCACCGCTGACGCATCGCGTTTGTTATGCGTCACTGCTAACCACCCAGAAATGTGGGCCGATGTTGTACCAAAAATTGATTGTCTGCCAAATGGCAGTCGCAGGAGCGTGCACAGGAGGACTTAACAAGAATTTAACAAGATTACACTTTAAAACAATTATTTGTTTGCTTGAAATTATAGCAAAGGTGTGTCTCAGTTTAACTTTTCCTTAATAAATGCACTTTATTGGTCAAATCAGCTGCATTTCAAAAATTGATTTGCGGCTGCTGGAGCGCACATATGGAGGACTTGCTGTGCATTTCTTTGAAATTTAACAAGATAACCACCTAAAAACAATTATTTGTTTGCTCGACATTATAGCGAAGATGTCTCAGTTGAACTTTTCCTTAAAGCTGCAGTCTGCAGTTCTGTAATGTAGTCTGTAAGTTGTCTAAAAATATATTTTTAACATATTTCTTCCCTCTGTCACTATCTCCTGACAGGATGATGTTAGACAAAGTAATCTCTGTAAAAAAAACTATAGTCCCCTTGCTTCTCCAGGTGGTAAATAAGAATTTCAAAAAAGCCACAGTGACCCGCCGTTAACCAGCCAATAAAAACAGAGCTTCTCACTTCTCACGCTCCTAAATGTAAAGTGCTATAGAAATAAATAAATTAAATTAAATTAAATTAATAGCCACTTTTACCTAGCCTGGTTGAAACCATACCCTGTGCTTCACTTCGCTTCACACAAGGGTCTGGAATTTTCCCATTGAAAACCGTTTCTTGCTGGAGGCGTTGGCCTCTGATTAGGAACAAAACCATTGGATAATTTGAACAGGGAAACCATTCTGCTCCCTCCCCTCAGCCACCCCCCTCTGCTGAAGTTCAGCAGCTGAACTTGACTGACAACTGCTCCGCCCCCTCTGCAGCGTTTCTCTTGCTGCGCAAATTCTGTGTTTATATCATATGTTATAAAACGTTTTAATACAATAAAATCAAACCATGGATCGCTGGTCCAGCTCACCAAAACACCAGAAAATCTGATGGGACTCGCTCAGCAACTAAAACCCGAGTTTATTTCTCGTGACAACCTGAGGCATTTCCGTGTTCATTTTACAGCAACGAATTGAGCCTGCTGTCTCTCTCATTTTACTCAGCAGGAGGGTGGAGGAGAAGGAGCGATTACTTAACTTTTGGGGGAAAAAACCAAAAGAAAACTCCAGATAAGGGATTAAGAAGGGGAAATTAATAAATTTGTGTCACATATCTGCATCGCTTTGCATCTTTTGAATGAGAACATGCCGCTGCTCGCTGACTGAGCGCTGGCAGAGCCTTTTATAGGGCTCTGCGCGCTGGGACAGGTGGGGGCGTGGGTTAGGGTCCAAAACTCCGCCCCTTCTGTTCTCTGATTGGTCCGAACAAAAATCTACTGGACAAATCCTTGTGGGCGGGTAAAGTCCCAGACTGTGCAGTGAAGGGAAATGAGAATTGAGCGGAGCTGTGCAGGAAGGCGAGGGCCAGGCTAACTTTTACCTATTAATGAGTCATTTGGCTTGCCATATTAGTCAAGCGCCCTCTAGTGTCTGAAAATGGTAGTATTCAATATTTTCTATGTCAGAATGAATCATCGTTAGATCTCATCCAAAAATTGGGTTATAAATACGGGGTGAAAATCAGAGTCAGAGTCTTTATTGTCATTTGCACCGCATGTGGTACATGTGATGAAAACGAGATTATGTACACGGGGTCCCAGTTACATCCAACAACAAATGCAAGAGAAAAACAGTAATAACATCTAGGATTAACTAAGAAAAACATCAACTAGTAATACACTAAAGGCTGGAGCAAAGCTCCGCGCTCCAGCGAGCGCGACGCCCCGTTGTGTGTGCGGCGCTCGCACGCGCCTTGCACAAGTCTTTGAACGGTTGCGCGAACGCGCCAAGCTCCAATTTTACGTACGCGATGCGCGGTGTCTGACCAATCAGCGACCTCAGTTCAGTCCCCTCCGCGCGCAGCTGCTCAAGGAGAACGTGAGCATTTAGCAGAGCTCTGCCCGGTGAACAGGCGCGCACAGAATGCGCCGTGTGTGGCATCTAGGGAGGACGCTGAGCTCTGCATCGGGCTTAAGCCCTAATGTAGTAGAAAAACATCATTATAAACAGCAGCACGAACACGAATGTACCGTATATTAGTCACTTCAGTGTTTAAGTCGTAGGACTTGCAAATTTATGCAAAAAAAAGGTGCGACCTATAGGGCAAAAAATACAGTAATTAATTTTGGCATTAAAATGGCTGCCTTGTCTTGTGCATGTCACACTACATTATCACTTTGTGAATAATTTCTTACTCTGTCCACAACTTTTTTTGTACAGTATTGATCTTTTTGTTTGCTTGTTTTTGCGTTGTTTCACTGAGGCTTTAATCTTGAATCAGAGAAAACGCAGCTGCATGGCTGACGGTGTGATTTGTGTTTGCTTTAATGTGTTCTTGTACGAGTTGTACTTTCACGCTGTCGTCTGGCACGTCACCCAAGGTGTTGTTTTCTTGTCTCTAAGGACTTCATTCGCTTATCTCACACTAAACAGCCCTCAAAGTGATGATCCTGATCATGCCCTTTTCATTCCATTATGAACAACAGACCTTTCAACATGGTCTTTTGCTTCCTTCCGATCTCCTTGTGCCACTCCTCACCCCTTTTATCTGCCAGGGCAGAAACTCCATTACTGACAGGGCAAGCCACACTGGCCTAATCTTACTGGCTCTTTAAACAGCCTTTCAGGAGTGCTCAGACTATTTCATTTGTTCTGCATTGGACTGACCTTACCCAAATAACTGGGGCTCATGAACACCAGTCTGTCCTTCCCAGCAGAACTTGTTAATTTTCCTGTTGTTAGGTTGTAGCATTCATGTCTCATGTGGTACACATGCTGGTTATGATAACTCAATCCAGTTAGCCATTTATTCCCCTGCATCATTTTAGCTTGGTAAACATTTAAAATACAATTAGTGTTCTTTTAATCACAGTAATATTCACACAACAGTCTTGTCTATTTGGAACGGTTTAGTATTTAATTACTCCGTTAAAAGATTTCATTGTGAGAACATAAAGTATTCAGGTAGAGGTATTTAATTATGATAAATATAGTTTAAAGGGATTTTGTTCGCTACTCGTCCTGCATTTTGTTTTAGCGTCACAATGTCCTCAGGGGAAAAAACACTGTGAGAAAATAATTTTCTTTTAAAGGCATTTTATATGTAACCCACACCCCCACACCCTCTTCCCTAAATTGATTTTATGCAAGAGTGCAAAATTCAGCTGTTTATGATTTATTACATCTTTATATAGTTTGACTACAAGGTATGTGCTAAAAGTGAATTGTTTTTTATCTCAAATGCTGTTTTAAAAATCAAGATTCAACACTAGCTCTATAGATTTTATTGTGTTTATGTAAACCTTTTTATATTTTTTGTTTTGAGCTACAGTGACCTTCAGAGGCAGTTAAACGTTAATTTCTCTATTTTGTATGTATATTTTTGTCATTACCGGTAGTCTTAACTTTAAACATTTCAGTCTGCAAAATTTAGTTGTGAAGTTTTGATGAGAGGCTAAAATCAAATTGTGGAGCTTGTTTTGACTTAAAAGAACCATTTGATGTAAGCAACTGTATGGTATTTAAAAATGCAGCTTTTTTTTATTAATGCCAACTGCTGAAAGCAATACAGGTGGTCCCTGACTTACGAACGAGTTCCGTTCCTACGCACCGTTCGTAACCCGAAAATCCGTAAGTCGGAACGCCTTACACGTGGCGTTCGTAAGTCCGGATTTTTGGTCGTAAATCAGAAAATGTATGCTAACGCTGCGCCGCACACCCGTTTATCAACATGAGACTGAACAAGCGTACATACTGGTTCATAAACATGCACAGAACTTTATTTACAAACGGTTAGCTAACACACTTTCATCTAAAAACACATACCAGTGCTGTATTTACTGTACAACAGTACTGTTCGTAAGCGCGTTCGTAAGTCCGGAACGTCATAAGTCGAGGCCGTCGTAACTCGGGGACCACCTGTAACACCTTTGAGTCTTTGTCTTTAGCAATAGCAAAATGAGCTAGTTAAATTTTATTGAAACTTTATTAATAATTGTTCAGATTTTTTTTTATGCTATCAAAACCTCAAAGTAACTTTAGTACCCTCTAGTGTTAGGGGGGATATCATTCATTCATTCAACCTTTATTTATACAGGTTAGTCTCATTGAGTCACGAGGACTCATTTACAAGAGAGACCAACATATACAGACAACAAAAAACTACAGTAAAATGCAATTAGAATAAAAGTAGTGTTTAAAAACAATAAAACAAGGTAGAACACTAGAACATACTTGCTCTGATGTTTCTACTAACATTATCAAATGTTTAACACCCTTGACCTCTCTGATTGGCTTCAAACATCTGTTAAGTTCCAGGAAAAAATCAATGCAGACATGTTCCTGTTTTTAGTACTTTACATCTCCTTACAACCTAGCAGGGTTTTTTTTATTTTATTTTGTGGCTACTTTTCCTTTTAATTACCATTTTATTTTCACTTGTTAAAAAAATTAATAAAATTGTACGCATCCTTTATGATTGTCTATTGCTGTCTTTGCTGTCTGCTGTTGTCATGACTCTTTGTTAGAATCAGGTCTCTCTATTAAATGAGTCCTCGAGTCTCAATGGAATTAACCTGTATAAATAAAGGTTGAATGGAAAAAAAATCATATCATAAAATTAGTTCACTCCTATCTTTGAAATTTTTATTTTTATTTTTTTCATTTTTCCTCTTATCTCTATGCTTTTGATATTTACTATATATTACCAGTAGCTCACTTGGTGATGCTTACCGGTATTAGCTTTTTACATTTGAGAACCTCTGTAAAAACCACCGGGATGGACTTCCAACTTACCCCGGAAGCTGTACATCTTTCCCATCCGAGTTTCACTTCTCATCTCATCCGACAATTTTTTGTTTGTTTGGATGTAATAAGCAAAAACACATTTGCATGTTGCACAAATAAACACTTGAGTACAGAAGAGCTGTTCCACAGGCATGCAGGCTGCAGAATCAGACCCGTCATGGCCGACTCCTGTTGGCGTGACTGAAATCACGTTAACGTTGCATGCACCGTGCTGCAACAGCTGGTAGTCGATCTGGTTTAGTTCAGAAAATGAAATGGAAACTAGAATTTTGCACACATCACATTTAGGAATTTTTAGTTCAAGCTCAGATAACTAAAATATTGACTAGTTTATTGTATAAATTGTAGTTTGTCATGCTAAGTGGCAGAACACAGCATAATCTGGCTGAAGAACAGATGCAACGTTCCTCCGCATGTCTTCCTCTTTTGTCTCTTTTTCAAGACATCCAAACACAAAATCAACTTTTTGTCAGTCTGCATTGTATAAAACAGATCGATAGACGTAGCCATGTTCCTGCGGTCGCACTTTTTATTTTCAGTTTGGCTGCAAGCTCTTCTGAAATGCTCGACACTCGATGGCATGCATTTTATTTGCACCCATTGACTTTACATTATATGATCTGTTTCTGCTTTGGCACTTGTCTGTGTAAAATTGCCTTTTTACCTACTGAATGATGTGGAAAAGACCATTTGAGCGTGTGTTATTATCTCAATGACAGTCATCTTCAGAACCATCCAGGGCATGTATGAGGGTGAACTCAAAATCTGAACAGCATATAGAGAATCTGCTGTCTTGTTATTTAAAAAAAAACAGCATAAAGGGTTGATACAGCATTATGTGTCTTTGATCATGTTTTAAATATTTGGAAACATTCACGGTGAAAAACAGCCGTAGTGTTTTGTCAGACCGATGGGAAGTTGACTGTGGGACTCGCTCAATTCACCTTTGTAAACTTGTCAATTAAGGCAAACTTGAAAGTGGCTCCAGGCAAATATCCCTGCTGCAATTAATTTAATTAATTGGGGAATTGGGGTGTGTGCTTTAAATAAACATGGGGCTTTTTTGTGTGTGTGGACTTAAGCAGAAATGATCTAATGAAGAAAAAGAAAAAGCAAATGTTAAACTGGCTGGACAAACCTTTAAAGATCCAGGCCTGGTCAAGCTGCATAAAACGCCAAGTTAAGGATTGTCTTAAAGTGGAATTTTGGTTTCTGTAGAATACCTTTTTATTCACAGACAAAAAATGTTTTTATTTGTTACTAGTTTTATCCTAAATGTCTTAACATTATTTAAAGTGTTGGACTTAGCCAATCACTTTTGATGAAACACGTACGATAATGAAATACTTTTTTGCTCAGCAAAGGAAGTCTTTAAACAAATTCTATTAAATGCTGAGAACTAATGAGGAATGGAGACTAATGCACAGGAAACATACCATATGGTGTTTTGTGCAACCAGCTGCAGACTTCCAAGCTGTATTCATAGTTGAATATCTGTATTAATCTAATGAACGGCTTTATGGTAGTCATCTTTATTTGGTTCTAGCAGATGCATCACTTGTTTTTAAAGGATGAAGCTGCAAAATTGTTAAAAGGGGATAATAAGAGCTGCCATGACATCACCTCAACCATTTGAATAATTCAACCACCTTAAGGCTTCTTTAAGCTTGTTGTGTGATTGTTTATGAAGCATTCACACTATTGTGATCCATTTTTCTTCCGTACGTTTTTTGACGCAGTTCTCGTCCCACAGTTTTTGTGCTATTTCAACAAGTCGTAGACAAAAGGTTCAGCTCTTTCAGGACAATCGTGCTTTGACTTTTGGTATTGGTGCAACTTTTGTTTATTTTTAATTTTTATATATTTAGCCTTTTCTGCCATTTTTTTTTTGTCTTGTATAAAATGAATTGAGCTCATTTTACATCCGTCAAATCTTTAGATGTATTTACAACCTTTTACTGCTCCTTTCACATTTTGTTCTGGTTCAGCTGCTTTCACCTTCCTTGTGAAAAATGTACAGTAACTGTTATCAGCTAATTTCAGCTGTTCTCCTTTCAGATTCTTTCTGCTAACTAACAATTTTGTGCTTCTTCTAACTTCTTTCTGCTAATTTCAGCTTGTTGTGCTCCTTTCAGCTTATTTTTGCAAGTTTCAGCTTTTTCTACAATTTCAGCTTATTACGTATAGCGGTTTTAATGCTAATTTAACCCTTTTCAGCTACTGATAATTCCACATTTTTTGCACTCATTTAATTTTTTTCAGTCTAATTCAGCAAAAACGGGCACTCACTTCCTTCTTGTAATTTCAGCTTCTTTCTGCCTTTTCAGCTACTTTTCAGGTTTTTTTGTTTTTTTTTTGCTCATTTCAGCTTTTTATATATATAATTTCTACTTTTTGTGCCAATTTCTACTTTCACCCAAATTGGGTAAACACATTATTTCTGCTTTCCTCTGCTAATTTAAGCTTATTCTAACTTTTCAGCTACCCTTTTAGCCTTTTTGTGGTCATTTTGGCTACTTTCAACCTACCGGTAATTAACTTATTTCTACTATTTTCAGCTTGTTATGCTCCTTTCAGCTTTTTTCAGCTAGTTTCAGCTTCTTTTGCTATTTGAACTACTATTCAGATTTTTTTTTTAAATGCACATTTTCACTTTTACAGCTAATTCCACTTTTTATTTATTTTTTTAGCTCATTTCAACTCTTTCCTCTTCCTTCCGGCTTCTTTCTGCCTCTTCGGCTACCGGTACTTCTTTTTTTCTTCTTATAATTTTAGCTCTTTTCATAGCTGATTTCCTCATTTTTATGCTCATTTCTGCTTATTTAAAACTAATTCAGCAAATGTGTTCTTTCCACTTTCTTCTGCTAATTTAGGCTTTCTATTCCATTTCAGCTACATTTCAGCATGTTGTTTTAGTTAATTTCAGCTGTTTTTCATCAAGTTCTTCTGCAATAAGCATTCACACTGCATTTTTGCAGGAAATGCATTTTCTCTGGTTATTGTTTGTGAAACCGTCTCCATCAAAATGACCATTTATGCTCAGGTGAAATCCTTTTTTCCTAATAATGAAATGTTTCTCACTATTGCTGATGTGAATTTTCTGTCATCAATGCATGGTTATGTTTTATACATTCTTCATTCTAATTTTACCACTGTCCTTGAAGTATGTTTTAGCTACTACAGTAGTTGTTATACGTCTGTTGTTGTGTCTAATTTATATTCATAAAAGGAACACTGTTTACCACAAATGCAAATAATGTGTGCAAATGAGCCGTCTTCCAGTACGCATTCAAGGATTCGCTGTTTTCTCGTCCTTCAGAACAAAATGTTCATCTATCGAGGGAAGGAATACGAACGCTGGGAGGATTTTGTAGCACGACTCCTCACGCAGTTTCCCAACGCAGAGAAGATGAAGACGACGACACCGCCCAGCGAAGACATAACAAACTCCTCAGGACAATGTATCCTTAGTGCAATACTGTACCACACTTTAAATATATAAATATATATATTTATATTCATATGATAGAAGTTAAAATAATGTTTCTTTTTCCCTCTTGCTGGTGCAACTCCCAAAATGTGAAGTTATTTTTTTTTTTTTTTTCATTTTTCTTTTCCGGTTGATCCCTATTGCGTGCAAAGCAACGATATTAAAGGCAAAACACTTCACTTAATTGTATAAATGTTTTTATTATTTCAAAATTTTTATTTAGCAAAACACAACGTATGTAAACTTTGACTGTGACAATGACAAATCACACCAGTTCTCATAAAAATGTTTATTTTTACTTATTTTGTACCAAGAGCAATTTGTTTAGACCTCATACATTTGCATAATCGGCAAACGGATGCGGTTCAAGTTTTACTTATCTCAGAGTTAAGCGGTTTTATTGATCCCCTTAATGCTTCTTCCTAAGATGTCCAGTGTTTCACAGTAAAGCCTCTCCTAAACCTGCCTGCCAAGTTTCAAAATAAGCCCGTCTCTGAGCAGATCGTCAGGTAAGGCCTCACATTTTGTCCTTCAGGGTTACGGAGCATGTAACTCAAAAGTCATAAGCACATATTTCTATCTGCCAAATCCCAATATACCTTCATCGGATGGTCAAACAGTTGATAGAGCTTGTGATGGCATGCTGGAAGTACATCAGCATTTTTGTTTGGTGTGCAGAGGACCACTGGTGTGAAGGTGATTAAACCTTGTTTGTGTAGAACAAACACTGGTTGACCTTCTCGTTGTTCCAGTAGCTGTTAACTTTCATCAGCCATCTGTCGTTAGTCACCGTGCCAAGTCCAACATTGTTTCTCCGCCATCATTAATGGCTTTGTGTCAAGTGTCGGGGCCACGGCAAACAGTGGGCCCCTGCACTCCGGCTTGTCTGCGTGCCAGCCGGACCCCGCCGCACTCAGCTGTGCAAATTCACTTTGATATGCCACCCAACGCATCAGTGAACATAATTAAAAGAGGGCATTTACTTGGAAAAACCTTCAGGCAAATATACCTGGGCACTGATCTTATCACACGCCTGCAGCATTGATTCTTTCAGCAGCCGGCTGGCTTGTTTGCTGACTGTGTCCGAGTGGAGCGCGGCACTCTGGGAGCAGATCAGATTACACAGTCATGTTTAGGGATTGACAGAGAAACGTTCCACACACAAGACTGCCCATCTTTTTTTTGTTATTTGTTATTGCTAATTCTGTCTAACTCTCGTTGTGCTGTCCCCACGTTTCTGTCCCTGCACTCTTTATTTTTTTCTCATTTATTTCCTCCTTCACTGAGGAGATCGCCCGTGCATAGAAATGAGACCGAGCCATTTGAGCCGAAGGGTCACAGTCGCAGGCGGAGCTCAGTTTATTCTGACCTTGCGCTGCCAGAGCAAGCTACTCCATCATCTTTAGCTTGTCAGCTAATGGCATGTAAAAGGCTTAGCAAGCTGAGCTAAATTTGCTTTATCGATCTGTTTATTGGATCAGAAGCCCAGTCTCCGTTATTTTTTTTATTTGTTTACTTCTATTAATGTCACTTTCCCAACTAATTTGGGAACGGGTCTCATTGTAAGAATGCAAAAGAAACATCTAAACATTAGCGTAGCATGAAAACATCTGAGTTGAGCTTTTTCTTGAGATTTTAACGTCACAAGTTGTTTGTTTTTTTGTTTATTTTTTTAAGTTTCCATCTGTGCACTCTTATTGCTGTTACTTTAAGCGTGAAGTGGCAATGGAAGCAGTTCCGCTCATATTTTACTTATAATTATTCGCCATTAAATTCAGATCATGCTCTTTGAACATATGGCGTGATTTTGTGGATAGCAAATGCAATATGGTGGGTATGGATTATAGCTACGTGCTCATTTCCACAAGAGAGTGAGAATCTGTTTCTTTTTCTGTCACCGTGAATGCGCACAGACAGCTGTTCCCGATGCTGCTATGCAACACCATCATTTTCCGTCTTTGAAAAGTCTATTAACCTGTTCTGGCAAAGTTCATTTGAGCTTCTGTTGCACATGCTGCAGCTTATCTGCATGTCTGACAAGTCAGGCTGACGTTATGAGCTGCCAGTGATGTGTGTGTGACCCCCCAAAATTAATTTTTACCCTTTATAGGAATGCCCATTCCTTGGGTACTGTAAATGAAAACTGACTTGCTAAATGACAATTCCGGGCAGAGGTAGTTGGGAAGGGGTTTGTCCTGTGCTTGACCTGAAGCAAAGCAATCAACTTGTATCAATCAAGCTATAGATTGGCCCCGTAACGGTTTTAATTTACTCTGACACAGATTTTCTCCTTTCCCAGCTTCTACACAGTAAATGAAGTCCATAAATTCCAGTATTCCAGGCCGGTGAGAAAGGGAGAAAAGGACCCTGACAACGAGTTTGCGGTAATTCAATTCTTTTTTTTTTCTTTTTTTTTTTCACACCCTATCCTGGTTCTGGTTCAATAGTGTAGTGTGTATACCGAAAAGCATTGCACATTTTAAGTGACCGTGTGTGCCTTTCTGAATACTTGATTCATTGTACACGTGCAAATAAAGCTCCTGTGCATATTTGGAGTTTACTCCGAGGATAATAAAATTAACTACCTTCTGCTGGCGCTAAGATGTGACATTGCATGCATTTACAGCTGAGTATCCTTTATAGGTAGGTAGTCTGCAAACTATTCGAAAGATGGGAAAACAGTAATGTTGAATACTGTTATGGAAATATCATTGAGATCAACCAACATTTTGGGGGCCTTTACAAGTACAGACAACAATATACAACAATAGAAAGTTATAAAAATTAAAATATTGCTATAAAAACATGGTTACTGTTGCAGCATGGTCCTGTTAGCAGTGTGGTCCTATTATCAACATGGTCCTGTTAGCAATGTGGTTCTGTTAGCTGTGAGGTTTTGTTATATAATAATACCTCAACTACAGCCCCAAATCCCAAATTATTTGTAAAGGAGGCGCTGTGGATGCATCGCCATCTACCTGGCGGAGGTGCTCGAGTTACAGGCTGCTGAGATCCTGGAGCTGGCATGAAACATGGCTCATGACAAGAAGACTTGGATCATCCCCTGACACCTGCAGCCAGCTGTCTGCAATGATGAGGAGCTCAACAAGCTGCTGAGAGTCAGGAGGAGTTCTGCCCAACATTCAGGCGGTCCTGCCGCCCAAGAGGACCGAGAGGCCTGCTGGATCAGGGCGGACAGATCGGCATCTGCAGCCAGTTTCTTCAGATCCACTGCAGGACAGCCCTCGGCATCTAGAACAACTCAATGAAACCAGGACAATGCGTTACAACAACATTTAATTTCCCTTTGGGATTAATAAAGTATTTGAATTGAATTATTGAAATTTAATTAGCAATGTGGTCCTGTTAGCAGTTTGGTCCTGTTAGCAGCATTATGATAATAACGATCGTGGCAACGGACAATGACTGCTGTCCAGAACCGGGTCCTACTAACACGAACATTCAAAGTTCCCCATGGTACCGAACTGTTCCGTAGAGTTCGGTCCATGCAGGCAGATGGAGGATCGTGGAGACGGCCGCCATGACAGGCTGGAGCCTGAGCCCGTGGCGGGAAAAGGGCCGAAGAGTGGGGTTCTGGTGGATCGAACCGAGCTGCGTATGGACTGCGTAGGTCTTAGCGAATTCTTAGTGGACCTGAACGGCACGGAGAGCAGTGGATCGAATTGAACCATCCTACCAGACCCGCAGCACATGAACACACTCGAGTCTCTTGCTTCCATTATTAGCCCCGTCTCCCCAATGGGTCCCTGCTATGTTGTGTGTAAA
>JBBPBX010035570.1:0-31990 GCA_038048925.1 Garcialebias charrua
ACACCTACATGAACTTGAACGTACTGCATTATTGTTTTGGTACCGCCAAACAGAACTGCTGTAGTACTGTGGTATCCACAGTAGTACTTTTATTCAACATGCATAATTTAAATAGTTACAAATGTCCTATATGTATAGTGTAATTTATATACCGTAGTACTTTTATTTAACATGCATAATTTAAATAGTTAAAATGACCTATATGTATAGTGTAATGTATACAGTAGTACTTTTATTTAACATGCATAATTTAAATACTGTAGTTACAAATGTCATATATGTATAGTGTAATTTATATACAGTAGTACTTTTATTTAACATGCATAATTTAAATAGTTACAAATGACCTATATGTATAGTGTAATTCATATACAGTAGTACTTTTATTTAACATGCATAATTTAAATAGTTACAAATGTCATATGTATAGTGTAATTCATATACTGTACAGTAGTACTTTTATTTAACATGCATAATTTAAATAGTTACAAATGACCTGTATAGTGTAATTCATGTACAGTAGTACTTTTATTTAACATGCATAATTTAAATAGTTACAGTGTAGTAGTAGTAGTTTCTTTATTTCAGACACAATGAAGATCCATATATGCATATAAAAAGAAAAAGATTAAAAAGCTTTCCTATAGAGAAATAAAAGAAAAATAAAAGATTTAAAAAAAGATTAAAAAGCTTTCCTATAGAGGCTCATAATAATAATAATAATAATAATAATAATGAATTCAATTTATAACGCACTTTTCATTAATGAAAATCTCAAAGTGCTACAAAGTGCAACAGAATTAAATGTCAATAAAACAAGTAATAAAACAAGTAAAATCAATAACAGTATCAACTAAGATCAAAAGTAGAATCATGAGGAGGCAGAGTATGCTCGGTTGAAAAGAAAGGTCTTCAAGCCGCTCTTAAAGTCAACCACAGACTGTGGGGCTCTCAGACAGTCAGGAAGAGAGTTCCACAGGCGGGGGCAGCCACACTGAAAGCCCGGTCTCCCATGGTCCTTAATTTGGTTCTCGGAATGTGAAGGAGATTACTGTTCTGTGACCGCAGCGACCGGGTGGATGAGTATGGAATAAGAATATCCTTCAGATAATCTGGTGAAGCTCCATGTAAGCATTGATGTGTAATGAGAGCAGTTTTGTACTGAATTCTGTAGGTGACAGGAAGCCAATGAAGGTTATGGAGAATGGGCGTAATATGTTCAAATTTACGAACTCTCAACATCCGCCAATGAGTCCTTAAAATAGAAAAATATCTCACAGAGCTTAGTCCAGGGTTGGTCAGTGTAGTGATGATACAGTTTTCAGATTCAGACAATCTACACATGCATCTATACATGAGGTTACGCAGCACCGCTGGGCAGGTAGGCACACCTGCATCTGCAAACATTTTGCTCGCACTGCTCCATCGAGGTACCCTCAGCATCATCCGAAGGCCATCATTATATGCCACAGTTAGTCTATACATACTGCTCTTTTTATAACGTCTCCACAGGTGAGCGGTGTACAAAGGAGTGCAGTAGGCCTTAAAGAGTTGGATCTTAACAGATGTTGAGCACATTCCAAACCTACGGATCAGCGTGTTAGCTTGTCCATAGAGCATACGGCATTGTCTGTAAATGTCTCTATCATCCAACAGGTCTGCAGTCAAATAGTGCCCCAAATATTTATATTCATCACTGACATATATGTATTTCATATACAGTAGTACTTTTATTTAACATGCATAATTTAAATAGTTACAGTGTAATTCATATACAGTAGTACTTTTATTTAGCATGCATAATTTAAATAGTTACAGTGTAATTCATATACAGTATACTTTTATTTAACATGCATAATTTAAATAGTTACAGTGTAATTCATATACAGTAGTACTTTTATTTAGCATGCATAATTTAAATAGTTACAGTGTAATTCATATACAGTATACTTTTATTTAACATGCATAATTTAAATAGTTACAGTGTAATTCATATACAGTAGTACTTTTATTTAACATGCATAATTTAAGTAGTTACAGTGTAATTCATATACAGTAGTACTTTTATTTAACATGCATAATTTAAGTAGTTACAGTGTAATTCATATACAGTAGTACTTTTATTTAACATGCATAATTTAAGTAGTTACAGTGTAATTCATATACAGTAGTACTTTTATTTAACATGCATAATTTAAGTAGTTACAGTGTAATTCATATACAGTAGTACTTTTATTTAACATGCATAATTTAAATAGTTACAGTGTAATTCATATAGTATGCAGCAGGTTACTGTGTAAAAGTATCGACTGCGCATGCGCAACACTAGCAGTAGCCGTTAGCAGCAGTGCGGGCTAGCCGGAGTGTGTAATGGCGGCCTCGGTGTTATTGGGGTCTGCGGAGAACACCGGACTCCACTTCACGGTCGGAGCCGGCGGCAGCAGCGGGACTACCCACGCAGGGAACGCCAACGGACTGGGGCAGGCGTGTCCGGCGTCGTGGAACCGTTCTCTGGAGCGGGCGCTGGACGAAGCCTCGGTGACCGGGTGTGTGAACCTGAGCGGCCGGAAGCTGAAGGAGTTTCCCCGGAGTGCTGCCAACCACGACCTGACGGACACCGTCAGGGCCGGTAAGTGAGCCCCACAGACACGGACCGGTCTCTGGAGGGCACCAACAGGAAACTTGGAAACGTTTTTTTACCGGATTTAACTGCGAGAAAAGTTGAATTGAACTTCTCGGATCCAGAGGATGATGGAAAACCGAACGGGCCGGTGTTGTGGTAAACATTGCACCCCCGTAAAATGATGTCCTCCCGCCGCCCGGTTGTGTAAATGTCTGACCACCAGCAGCAGCAGAACGGTGTTATAAATAAATCATAATGTGTCAGAGGCTTGTTCGAGTCCAACATGTTGGTTTTTGAGACAGACGTGCGCGACGGAAGAAGCTAAAACAACTTCCGCTAACTTTGACAGATTAATTTAAACACGGCTCGTGTGGACGGATGTAAACAATGTCTCTGGATTCTTGTGTTTCGGTGTGAAGCGGGTTGTTGTCTGCAGGTGAAGGTGGACGGGACGCTGGATTTCCGGGGTAACGGTTTGCGACAGTACACCGCTATAGCATGCTAACGCAGAAACACAGCTAAAAGATCGTTTCTGTAAACTGCTGGTTCAGGATTCGGTTCTGGTTCTGGTACTGGATCATCAGGAGGCGGGCACAGCCTCACCCTGGCTGTGACGTCATGAAAGGTGAAAGACACCTGTGTTTGGGCTTTGTTTTGTTTTTAACGTCTATTGTCGCTCCGCCCTCTCGGATGATGGGAACCAGTGACCCCCCGCGAGGCGGTAAAGATGATGGATGGATCGATGGATTGATTGATTGATTGATTGATTGATTGATTGTTCCTCACAAGGGACCTGACAGGAGCTGACATAAGTCTGTTCAACACCCACATCCAACTGTCTGTCCTTCTAACCATCCATCTATTTATACATCCATCTTCTTTTTTTGGCTTTTCTCTCAGGGGTCGCTACAGTGAGTCAGTTTATACATCTGTCATCCATCCAATTATCCATCCATTCAACCATCATCTATCCATCCAACCCTTTGTCCAAACATCCATCCGTCCATTCATCTATTTATACATCCATCCAACTATCCATCCATCCAATCATCAAGCTATCCTCTATCATCCAACCATCATTCATATATCCATCCAACCCATTGTCATATATCCATACATTCATCCAACCATCATCTATCCATCTGTCCATTCAACCATACATCTATTTATACATCCATCATCCATCCAAATTATCCATCCATTCAACCATCATATATCCATCCAACCCTTTGTCCAAATATCCATTCCTCCATCCATCATTCATCTATCCATTCAACCCTTTGTCCATCCATCCATCTGTCCATTCATCCATTTATACATCCATCCAACTATCCATCCATCCAACTATCCATCCAATTATCAAGCTATCATCTATCCATCCAACCATCATTCATATATCCATCCAACCCGTTGTCCATCCATTCATCTATTTATACATCCATCCAACTATCCATCCAATTATCAAGCTATCATCTATCCATCCAACCATCATTCATATATCCATCCAACCCGTTGTCCATCTATCCATCCATTCATCTATTTATACATCCATCTTCTTCTTCTTTCAGCTTTTTTCTCTTCAGGGGTCGCTACAGTGAGTCAGTTTATACATCTGTCATCCATCCAATTATCCATCCATTCAACCATCATCTATCCATCCAACCTTTGTCCAAACATCCATCATCCATTCATCTATTTATCCATCCATCCAACTATCCATCCATTCAATCATCAAGCTATCATCTATCCATCCAACCATCATTCATCCATCCATCCAACCCGTTGTCATCTATCCATACATTCATCCAACCAACCATCATCTATCCATCTGTCCATTCAACCATTCATCTATACATCCATCCAAATTATCCATCCATCCAACCATCATATATCCATCCAACCCTTTGTCCAAATATCCATTCCTCCAACCATCATTCATCTATCCATTCAACCCTTTGTCCATCCATCCATCTACCGTATTTATACATCCATCATTTTTCCGTCTAACCATCCAGCCATTATCCATCATCCATCCAATTCACTCATTCAACCTTTTATTTATACAGGTTAATCCCATTGAACATCGGGGACTCATTTACAAGAGAGACCTGAATTTTAACAAAGACTGATGACAACAATGACAACAAAAGGATGTGCACAATTTATTTTTTATTAAGTGAAAATAAAATGTAATTAAAAATGATAATTAAAAGGAAAAGTAGCTAACTTGTAAGGCAATGTAGAAAACTAAAAACAGGAACATGTCTGCATTGGTTCTTGCCAGGAGTCCAACAAATTCTTAAAGCCACATATATGGTAAACGGAGCTTACTTATGTAGCGCTTTCCAGCCCCTTATGAGGGGCCCCAAAGCGCTTCACAGTACCAGCCATACACCCATTCATACACACATTCATACACCGGTAGTGGTAGACTGCCATGCAAGGCGCCATCCAGTCCTACTGGGAGCAACTTGGGGTTAAGTGTTTTTTTTTTATATTTCTCTTTTTGTATTGTATTGTTTTCTTGTTTTAATCATAAAATGAATGAATAAATAAATCAAATCAAATCAAAGTGTCTTGCCCAGGACACAACGAGGTATGCAGTGACCGGGGATCGAACCCGGAACTTTCCGGTCCTGAGCCGGCTGCCCTGCCTCTACACCATCTCGGCCCCACATAGAGAGGTCAAGGTCGAGAGCTTCAGATCTTTTTGTAAGATATTCCATGAAACAGGAGCAGAATAGGAGAAGGTCCTTTTGTCTAGTTCAGTCCTCACTG
The DNA here is from genome assembly GCA_038048925.1 of Garcialebias charrua. Classification (NCBI taxonomy): domain Eukaryota; kingdom Metazoa; phylum Chordata; class Actinopteri; order Cyprinodontiformes; family Rivulidae; genus Garcialebias; species Garcialebias charrua. The sequence continues at coordinate 5,402 of JBBPBX010035570.1, forward strand.
ACGGAACACTGCAGGTAATCATGTCCTGAGAGCGCACGCTGTAGCTGCACTCACGCAAAGACATGTAGGAGGAGATGTATGAAGGCAGCAGACCAAGAAGTGATTTAAAGATGAAAATGTACCAGTGGAAGAGTCTGTGTGAAGTTAATGATGTCCAGTTAACCAGTGAATACAGGGTGCAGTGGTGGGTACGATAATCACAGCCAGTTATGAATCTTAGTGCACCATGATAGACAACATCCAACATCCGCAGGGTGCTTGTAGGAGCATTCATGTAGAGAATGTCACCGTAATCAATGGAGGGAAGGAAAGTCACAGATACAAGGCGTTTCCTAACATTCAGTGTTAGACATGATCTGTTTCTGAAAAAGAAACCCAGTTTAACTTTTAGTTTCTTTACCAGGTTTTCCCACATGGAGTAGGAGAGATGTGAATCGACCAAGATACCCAAATATATACAGTACTGTACCCAGATATCCAATCATCCATTCATCCTACCATCTGTCCATCCATCCATTTATTCATAATCCATCTAACCATCCAGTCACTATCCATCCATCATTCATCCAATCATCATCTATCCATCCAATCATCCATCTATTTATACATTCATTCAACCTTTATTTCTACAGGTTAGTCTCATTGAGTCACGAGGACTCGTTTCCAAGAGAGACCTGTTTTAAACAAAGAACACAGATGAGGTACAGACAACAATAGACAGTCATATAAAATCATATAAAATGAAAGTTAAATAGAAGAAATAAAAACTAAACAAAAAACATCTACATTATAAATGCAATGCAGATTTGTTCCTGTCTTTGATTTTATACGTCTACCTTATAATGTTTTGCTAGTTTTTTGATACTTTGTTTTTAAAAAAATCTTTTGTTTTTTTCTCTCTTTTTGTTTTCTATTGTTTATTGTTTGTTTGTTTATTGTTTAAGTGAATTCTATCACTGCTGTTCATTGTTCTTTAGTTTTAGCAGGTCGCTTTCGTAAATGAGCCCATGAGGTTCAAAAGATTTACCTGACTAAATAAAGGTTGAATGAATGAATGAATAAAGTGATGTAAAATACTAAACACAGTAACATGTCTGCGTTGGTTTTTGCCATGAACTTAACAGATTTTTAAAACCCCTTAGAGAGGTCAAAGTCAACAACTACAACTACAGGTAATACATCCATCATCCATCCAATCCACCCTTCTGTCCATCCATTCATTACTCATCTATCAACCCATCATCTGTGGATGACTAGCCTGGTTAAAACCAGACCCTTGTCCTTCGCTTCGTACTAGGGTCTGGACTTTCTCTATAGAGAACCGATTCTTGCTGGAGGCGTGGCCTCTGCTGAGGTTACCCAATCGTTAACGTTTGGCCGTGACGTATGTTGCGCGTCACGTTAGCCTGTCCAGTCCAGTTAGCCTGGCGAGGGCTGTTCAGATAAACAGCTCAGAAACCACTCGGTGGATATTTTTTCTGCTACCAGTGTGTAATTATATGTCTCTAATTTACTGACTGTTGGCCTGGATGAAACATTTGAGATAAAATTCGATTTTTTATCAATTTATTTTCGTAGCGCCCCGAGGCTGTCTGGAAAAAGTCAAACCGAAACTATTTAAATCCAGCAGATTTGACCATTTTGTGAATTGATTTAGGAACTGTTAAGCTCAGGAACACTTCTGATATAACGTCAGCTAGAAATATATTTTTTCTCAGCAAAGAAACAATAGTTTTTACCATGTTATCTTGTAAATTCCTTCGTGCCGGTGTTATACCATATACAGTAACACATCATATATTGTGACCATAGGGGGCGCTGTTGCATTTTTACATCATACTTTGCAATAACTGATTAAAGGTTCAGTCTGCAGTTTCTGTAGAACTGCAGCACTTCACAAAAATTTCAACAGGCAAAGCATTCTGATCCCTCCCCCTCAGAGCATATATGGCTCTGCTCTCCCATGGTCTGCTGAAATTCAAATTCAAGCTCTGTTTTTATTGGCTGATTCAAATTCAAGCTCTGTTTTTATTGGCTGGTTACAAACTCTGTTTTTATTGGCTGGTTAATGGCGGGTCACTTTTTCTTTTTAGAAATGCCTATTTACCACCTGGAGAAGCAAGGGGACAATATTTTTTTTTAGTTTTTTTCAGAGATTACCTCTCTAACATCAGTCTAGTGACAGAGTGAAGAAATATGTTAAAAATATATTGTTAGAAAAGTTACATATAGCAGCTTTAACACTGTCGTATTCTGTTACGTCTATATTTCCAACATAATCATGATTTTAGTGGGCAGATGTTAATTTTTTTATTTTTTGGAGGAATGAGGCTGACTCTCTTTCCTTCCTCCAAAGAATAAAAAGTAAAATCTGACTATTATGAAAATATAGATGGTAACACAATATGATAGTGTTACCCTATTTTCCGGTGTATAGGTCGCACCTTTTTATGGTTTTTTCAAGGCCTGTGACCTATACTCAGGTGTGACCTATATATGGCTTGTTATCACTTTCGGCGAAACAAATTTTTAAATCCAGCTCATTTCACAATTACGTTCATTTATTAAGGAAAAGTTCAGCTCAGACATATATTTGCTATAATTTTTATCAAACAAATAATTGTTTTTAAGTGTTAATCTTCTTAAAAGCCTTGCTGTGCGCTCCTGTGGCAGACATTTGCAGCAGAGCTAAACGTAGGTGCGACCTATACACCGGTGCAACCTATCTAGGGATTTTTCCAATCTATTGGTGATAATTGGACAATGCGACCTACAGGTGCGACCTATACACCAGAAAATACTGTAATCAAATATTTATTTATAAAACTTATTCATTTTAAAATGCAATACAAACAATCCCATAAACGATAAGAATACAAAATGTAAACAAAATGAAAGGTAGCAGAAAGAAGAATTTTTTTTTAACTTCCGTCTCTTGGCGAAGCAGGTCGCTTCTCTGCTCCTCTCCTGCCCTAAAGTTTTCCTCCTCTCTGCTTTTGCTCTTTTGTCTCGTCTGCAACTGTTCAGTGCTCACTCGAAGCAATTTGGAACATGGATTTAATCGCGTGGGCTGTCTCCTCTATCGATAAAATTTTTTCCACGAGGCGCTCCGGACCAGGAGAACCAGCGTGCCCCCTCGACACGCATGCGGCCGGATACATCATGGATTCTTGGGGCGAGTGGAAAATGATGTGTTTGACCGTTCTTTCAGTCGAGGACGTGGAAGATCTGTATATAATTGGATTTATGGTAGCAGGTGCGCTGCTCTTTGGCTTGTGCGGGGGCTTCTGCTACTGGAAACTAAGGAAGACTTCCGCGGCGATCAACGCGCTGTCGAAACTTCCTGCTCAGAACGAGTCTTTGATCCGAGCTGTGACCTCAATGAACCAGCTGTTGTTCGAGCTTAATCGCACGATGGGAACGGTCGTGGAGGACCGCAGACCTGCGGTGCGGTTTGGGACTCGTTTACAGCCGAGCGGGCTACACCAGGGAGGAGAGGGAGACCTGTAGCTCGGGTTGAATGAAAGCTCACATAATTTGGACGAATTGGACTTCAGACAGCACCTGGACTCAAGGCTAACAGTGAGAGTACACTGTAGCCTGCCCTGAAGAATAAATAAATCAACTAATCTAATCGGGACACCCCAAGTAACCTTGAACAAAGGCTGACTGCAAATCTCTCCTGGAGTCTGAGCTAATGGAAAGAACTGTCGCACCACCACCCACCCCACACCCACGAGAGCTCTCTGTAGCCGTTTTCGCATTGGCCAGCCCTCCCCGGCTCTCCCCGGCTCTCCCCTGCTTCTAACCCGGGTTCAGCATGTTCGCATTTTCCTTTTCCGCCCGGGATCCGCCCTCGTTTTGGAACCATCTCCACCGTGGTTCTTATCGGGCCGGCCCCACGGACCCAGTTTGACGTCATGTACTGCTCACATTTGATTCGTTGTTTGCAGCAGGGGCGGGACTCATTCAAACAACCTCAGCGCGAGCTGATTTCATTAATATTTAACTACAGAAACCCCTAAAATAATTGTTAGCTGAATTAGTGTTTCTGAGTTAAATTTTTGTTAATGACTGATTACAATTCAGCTTATGTTAGGACGTAAATAACACGAAGCGCGCACCCATAGCCTACAGAGCATTTCCGCCTTTCAGCGCGAATGCTGAAGTTCTATAAAATATAACTAATATTCTCTAACTCTTGCGCGTAGCCAGGGTTTTAAAATATAACTGATAATCTCTAAATCCTGCGCGCGCCAGAATTTTACAAGCGGCGAATCCTTCATAGGAAAGGTTGACTCCAAAAAAACTAATAAGCCGCCGTGGCGCAAAGGAATAAGCTCTTGGCTTTAAGCTCACATTTTATCTTGACCCGTAGGCTACGAGTTCGAATCTCACCTGGGTCAAGTTATTTTACGTTTGTCTTTTATTGGAGAAAATAAAAATAAGTAGTTTGTGTTAACATAACACAAACTACTTATTTTTATTTTCTCCAATAATTGTGAGATGTTTGGACTAAAATGCCCTCGAGTCCGAGCTGCAGGATCATTAAACTGGTTCAAAACCAGCTCGATCATCAAACTGGTTCAAAACCAGCTCGATCATTAAACTGGTTCAAAACCAGCTCGATCATCAAACTGGTTCAAAACCAGCTCGATCATTAAACTGGTTCAAAACCAGCTCGATCATTAAACTGGTTCAAAACCAGCTCGATCATTAAACTGGTTCAAAACCAGCTCGATCATTAAACTGGTTCAAAACCAGCTCGATCATTAAACTGGTTCAAAACCAGCTCGATCATTAAACTGGTTCAAAACCAGCTCGATCATTAAACTGGTTCAAAACCAGCTCGATCATTAAACTGGTTCAAAACCAGCTCGATCATTAAACTGGTTCAAAACCAGCTCTTGTCTGTCCCGGTGTTTTTACAGACGCTCCTGGAGATGTTTTCGTTGACAAACCCAACAGCAGGAAGTGATCGTGGTTGTTCAGGACACTTCCTGTGTTTGGAGACGAGCGAGTGAGCATCCCTGGCTGCCGCGCAGCAGGAAGCTGAGGTTACCATGGCGACGAGGTCTTCCTGCGGTCCAGGTGCTCCGATAAATTTAGAGTTTCCTGTTGCTGCTGGAGGTGTTGAAGAGTTTGTTCTTGAGCAGCAGCCCATTGAAACAGACAGAATCTGAGATGAAACGTGAAGAGAAAAACAAACTTCTGACTTACAAAATAAACAAGATAAATTCTATTTTATATGATTTATTCATTATATTCATAGATGATATTCATTCATGATGTTTTCTTTTAATCAGTTTATTTTTACAGAAACAGTGTGACTGCTGAGCACTGAATCAACTTGCTGAAGCCAAGACTGGAAGTCATTCAAGCTGCTAACAGCTGAGTCTACATGAAGTAAAACTGTAGCTAAAACATAACATTAGCTGAATATTAGCTAAAAGCTATACTTAGCCTGAGACATATAAAGCCAGTTAGCTGAAGCAAATGTGAAAAAGAGCCGTGGATTGGAGGAAGTGAAAAGACTTGTGTATTTTTATTTATTTTGTTACATCAGAAAGTGTAAAAGTTTCAAATAATAAAAGTCACAGAACTGTTCCTGATTGAGCTGAACTTTCTGGTGAACAGCCGGTTTAAAAAAACAGTTTTAGTCAAGTCAGATTTATTTATAGAGCCTGTTTAAAACAGGGACTGTTACCAAAGTGCTTATAAAAAGATCACAGCATCAAATGAAAAAGTAACAAGGTGGAATTACAAATTACATTTAGAACCAGTTTGGGTCCAAAAACATACAGAAGAAACTGTAAACCTTAAAATGCTGACTCATCATTCAGACAGGTAAAGGCGCTGAATGCATATCACCCGCTACCCTTCACGCCAGCGTTTTATCATAAAATCATTTTGTTGTGGGACGCAGAGCTGTGGCCGTTTGGATCAAACCTTGAAAGTAACTTGTGAGTTCATGAGCAGTCGACCCATCAGTTAGCTCTCAGAATGTGTGTTGGGGATGAAGCTCAGCTACTACCACACCAGGGGCCTCATGTATCAACCGTGCGTGTGCACAAAAACCTTGCGTACGGCACCATCCACGCAAAACCCCGTATGTATCAAAACTGAACTGAACGTGAATATGTGCGCATCCAAGTACATTTCCACGCCAGCTCCGAGCAGGCGTACGCACGTTTCTGTGGTTCTTGTTCCTTTGGCGACACTTACAGGTGATTCAGAGAAACTGAAGCCCCACAGTCTGTGGTTGACTTTAAGAGCGGCTTGAAGACCTTTCTTTTCAACCGAGCATACTCTACCTCCTCATGATTCTACTTTTGATCATAGCTGATACTGTTGTTGATTTTAATTGTTTATTAAATGTTTTATTGACATTCAATTATGTTGCACCTTGTAGCACTTTGAGATTTTCATTAATGAAAAGTGCGTTATAAATTGAATTCATTATTATTATTATTATTATTATTATTATTATTATTATTAACTGTTCATGATGTGAAAATGATTAATATTCCCACCAAACACACGATTAACAAGTATTACATCCACATGACGCAGTTAAATAAAGACGCGCAAAGTTGTGCCAAAAATAAATTCAACAGGAACGGATTCATTCAGCCTTACTGGAGGATATAATAAATAGTGTAACACGCAGAGCATTTATTTATAAACAGATATAATTTTCTGATCTAGGATATGGCTTATCAGCCGTTTTCAGAAATAATCATTTTTCAGTTTGGCACTGCTGCGCTCTGGAGCAACACAGGAGCCGTGCATCACGCGTGCACATGCAGAAGCAGCGATCAAACTGTTCCCGAGCTTTCCTGAGGGAGCTGCAGGCCGATCAGGGCAGTCCAGTCCACACAAAGCCGATTCATGTCCAATGGAATGTCTCATCTATATGATTCCAAAGGCTGAGTGGTCGCGCTTTGGAGCGCGCGCGCACCCTCGCCGGTGTTACACGGCAGCTGGAGGTGATTCATAATCTGCGTTTATTGTAGATTTCTCCAAAATGACACGTGAAAGTACACCATATATAACTTGTAGGAGAGTAAAAGCTTCACAGACAAACAGACTGCGCACAAGGCTGCGGCGCGCGCAGCGTTTGGAGACTCCAACATCACGTCATGTCATGAAAACTCTCCACTGAGACGCACAGACCCGTTTCTTCATATCATCTATTAAATAAACAAAGATCTATGTTCTACCAAACATCTAAGTTCCTCTGTGTTTACAGTAATTATGGTAATAAACTCGTGCGCAAAGTTAATATTTTCACTCAGAATGAATGGATGAGCCGGTTGCGCACCAAAGCAGGGTGCGCGCACACACAAATACCGACACACAATCACTCGTTCTTTGCGTGATGAACACATTTTATTACTATTCTTACTTAGGATTATTTTCCTCACTCATATTATATTAAATTCATTATTTTCCTGAATCTAGAAATGATTTCTGATCGCGCAGGGATCAAACAAACATGTCCTTCACACATGCAGGAAGTAATTTGCATCTGTTTAACATATGTAAATGAAGGCGTGTCAGGGGAGGTGTCTCACGTGCGCTCAGTTCCACGTTGATTGTGATGTACAAAAGGAATGTGCGTGGATTCCGGTGTACGCACAGTTTGATACATCTGGATTTTTTTGTGCGTACACACTTTTCTGGATTTGACCGTACGTCACTTTTCAGTAGGAAATCCACGCAAGTCTTTGTACATGAGGCCCCAGGTGTCAGTAAAACTTACTGAGGAAGATCATTATTTTGTGTTTTCCAGGGTTGTGGCACTCATTTTAAATCACGCTGACTCGCAAAGTTAATCCGATGTACATCAGTGATTACCATGCAACTTAAACAAAAGTCCATCCACAGCAGGGTATCCGCGGGGTTGTAAAAGGTATTAAAAGGTAGTAAATGAAATTAACACAAATTAAGGCCATTAAAAAGTATTAAAAAGTAATAAACGTCATCTGACGAGGTATTAAATTTTTTAAAACCTACACAACTATATTTTTCCCTTTCTGGCGTCTAAAAAAAGGTCTGTGAATTTATTTATCTTTTCTAATTTTATGTTCCAAGTAGGACCTTAGCTAAAACAAAGACGTCATATCGTCAGTCAGTGTGCGCGCGCACCTACAGCTGGCCGAGGCTGATCATGTCTGTAAAAAGAAACAGGAAAGAGGAGCGCAACTTTATCTTCCGACATTTAACAAGAAATTTACCTAAACAATTGTTTGTTAGCTCAAAATTATAGCAAAAGGTGTGTCTCAGTCTAACGTTTTCTTAATAAATGTACTTTAGTGGTTAAATTACACTTTTATTATTTCATTTTATGCTTATGTTCATTGGGTGTTTGGTGTTTTAGGGGTGTTTGGTGTTTCAGTGTTGGTGTTAATTTTCATACTTTTATACTATTATGAAAAAACTCAGGACAGTGTTACACTTTTTTACTATTTTATGCTTATGTGTATTAAATGTTTTAGTGTTTAGTGTTTAGATGGTTACTGTTGCACCGAGGGACTGAGAGAAATGCAATTTCGGTCCTGTGTATGTCCTGTACATATTGCAGTTCTGACAATAAAGTTGACTTTGACTTTGACCTTTTGAAATCGGCTTTATTAAAAAAAAAAAAAGTGTTGCTGCCTGTGTGCACCGTGATCGCTCAGCGGTGACAAACAGGAAAAAGGAGCGCGGCTCGTTTCGCCGTCATTTAACAAGAAAAATACCTAAACAATTATTTGTTAGCTCGAAATTATAGCAGAGGTGTTTTTCTGTCTATCATTTTCTTAATAAATGCACTTTAATGGTCAAATTAGCTGCATTTCGCCACCGTGGTGCAGCTTGCTGCTGGATTGAAGCAGTGAGCAGAGAGGTGGGGAGAGTATGGCAGGCCGATTGGGTCATTAATAGCTAGTGAAGATTCTCAGTCATCCAGGACATGGTGAATTCTAAAAAGTGCAATAAAAAAAACAAAGTATAGTATAATAGTATAATAAATAAAGACCAGTTGTTTTTGTCTTGAACTTTTTTTAATTTGTCATTAAAGGCACGTTTTCCTATTACATGATACAACAGCCAACAGCATGCCATACCCTATGGGGCCATCAGGAACTGCAGGTTTTTTTTTTTCAGTCAGAATGAATGGAAACGGTCATATTTCAGTCAAATGGTTTATAAATATGGGGGGAAAAAATCTATAAATATGTCACTTCGTCCTATAAGTTGCAAGGCATGTAAATTATGCAAAAAACTGCAACTTACAGGATGAAAAATACAGTAGTTATTATTTTTCTCCCTCTCTTTTTGAATTATGCATGTGTTCAGTGTTGAATTATTTTAACTAAACTGTTCTGTTTTCAAGTTTACAGTTTTTTGTTTGCCATTAGAGATATGTTATGTGTGGGAACAATTAAACTTTTTCTCTTGGGTTAGATTTAAATAACAAATAGGTCAGTGCTTTTATTGAGGCAAGAAGCAAATTGATGTACTGTATCCAGTAATTGTTATAAAACTACATTTACTACCAAAGTTTAGGAAGAAAATGACAGTAATCTTATCACTTTACAATTAGTTGCATGGAACTGAAATACAACAGGTTGCCGCTACGGTTACAGCTCGGTGCCGTGATGGTATTAAAAAATATTTTGATGGTATTAAAAAGGTATTAAAAGGTATTAAATTCAACTCTAGAATTTCTGCATATACCCTGCACAGCCTCATGAGATATTTTGCTAACAGAAACACAATGCAATAAAAAGACTGCTTTCCACCTGAACATTTTGATTTTTTCATTTTTCCAGGAAGCTGATTGGTTGAGATGTGTTGTGTTGACAGGTGTGACCTCAGGTTAGGGTTCCAAAATCGGTTACCATGGTAACTAGGGGTGCAGGAAAAAAATAGATTTTTTAAAGAATCTAGATTCTTAGTCCTGGCGATTCAGAATCTATTCTAAAAGCCCCAAAATCGATTTTTTTTTTTTAACATTAAAACCCAAAAGATAAAGAAAATAAAACCATATCTCATAGTATATGAAAGAATACATAAAATGAAAGGTGGCAGAAAGAAGAAGAAATCTTATTTTATCTGCCCCTTTTTTCAAAAACAAAACAAGTTCAAACAATAATCTTCTATAAGTAACAGAGCAAAAAGCTACCCGCCCCTCATAGCTCTGCGTTCGGCCGTACGCCGCACTACGCCGTACGTACGCAGAGGCACAAGCATACCATGTATGTGCCAAGCTCAAATTTTACGACCGCATACGCGGGGCGCGTTGTCTCACAATAAACTGCCCAGCGCCAGACTGTTTTGTATGAGACACAAATGTATTAAATTCCCCTTCTTCATCCCTGATCTGGACTTTTCTTTTGTTTTTTTGCCAAAAGTCAAGTGATCGCTTCCTCCTCCGCTGATGAGGAAATGAATGAATTTGTCGCGAGCGAATTAAACTCGTGTCCAACGTGGCTGCGCGAGGTTCTGCAAATTTCCTGGTGGGCTGCAGGACCAGCGCTCCCTGTTTTTTATTTTTTATTTTTTTTAGAACCTTTTAATAAGATATAACACCGCTGCGCAGCCTGCGCTGAAGCTGTGTGAAGCTGCGGCTCACCTTTTTTTCTTTCTCCCCCCGACCTGTCAATCAATTCAGTAGGCGTGTCAGCAAATGACCAATCAGCGAACGCTCTGCGCTGTGAATTTGGAGCGAAAACGCGAGAACGAATACAGAGCTGTTCGCCCGCACAGAACGCGCGCGTAGTACGGCGTACAGGCCGTACGCAGAGCTCTGGGGGGGCTACTGTACTGGTTATTTAAGTTACAGAATTTAATGCATTCTTGTATTATTTGTTCCTATTTGTGGTATAAATATCAAACGATGCAAAAAATTGATACAATAAGGAACCTAAAATTATTGTTTTAAATAAATGTTCCATTTGTTTACATTGTTGTTTATTCTTTTCAGCTTGTCAGTTACAAAACTGAAACTAAATTTATGACCATTTTAATAGAAAAATCGTTTCTGAATCAAAAATCGTTTCTGAATCGAAAAATCGATTTTGAATTGAATCGTGACACCAAAAATCGGAATCGAATCGATTCTCCAGACACTGAGAGATTCGCACCCCTAATGGTAACAGACCCAGGTACAACATGGGTCCCTGAACCTAACCTGATGTTACCTGGGTAAGGCCCTTATCCTCCTGATCAGAACTGAACCTTGTCCGTGTCCTCAGATCTGTCTCGGAACCGCCTGTCGGAGCTGCCTCTGGAGGTGTGCGTCTTCGTGTCTCTGGAGTATCTGAACCTGTACCAGAACTGTCTGAGGTCCATGCCCGACAGCCTCCTGAACCTGCAGGCGCTCACCTACCTGAACCTCAGGTGAGTCACACAGACGGTTGGGTTCTTCTGGTACCGTGTGGTTCTGCAGGCAGGTGAACAACAACATGAGTGTGCTGAGAAATGTTTGAGATGTTCTGAGAAAACCCATCCAGAACCCACTCAGGTTAGTCACGGAGGTTCTGACCCGTCTGTCTGGCTCCTCCCCTCCAGTCGGAACCAGCTGTCGGTCCTCCCGCCCGTCCTCTGCAGCCTCCCTCTGAAGGTTCTGGTCGCCTCCAACAACAAACTGGTTTCTCTGCCAGAAGAACTGGGTCAGCTGAGACTGCTCACGGAGCTGGTCAGTGTGTTCCCCTGCAGACGTGATGATGATGAGTCCATCTGATCGGGTATCGATCAGTTACTGATCACCTGTGATTATTGATCTTTTGGTTGGCCGCTGCAGGATGTGAGCTGTAATGAGATCCAGATGTTACCGTCTCAGGTGGGTCAGCTGGAGGCTCTGAGAGACCTGAACATCAGGAGGAACCACCTGATGCGGCTGCCTCCAGGTATGCACACACACAGATCTGTTGGGAGCTGAAACAGATGGGTCTGGATTAGGGCTGAACAATTAATTGCATTTGCAATAATATCGCAATATGATAAAATGAGATTTTCTAATCGTGAAGGCTGCAAATTGACTGGTCGCGTGACACAAATCTTTATCAACACTTTAAGAAAAAAACACCATAAAGACATTTACGATGGTTGCATGAATGACAACAACCAGTGCTTCAACTTCAAGTAAGCAAAGTATCAGCCGACAGGGATCACTGACCCAACTGTTTGAACTGCAAACAGTAATTATTTATATCTAATTTTTTACATTTATTTATTAACTGTCATGTGAAGTTCAGACAGTAGTTAGGAAGTTCACTTAACATGTTTACTATTATGTTCAAAAAAGCTTTCAGTGTGTAACTTTTATTACTTGTGTTATTTTAGTATGTAGCATTTTTATTTCCATTGCCTTCTTTTATTGCTGTTGTTTCTTATTCTATTTTCATTGATTTATATTTCCAGTTTATTCATCTTTTTATCCTGTTAAGCACCTTGGTCAATGCAAGGCATTGTAGGAAGGTGCTATACAAATAAAGTTTATTATTATTATTATTATTTTTATTATTATTTATGAAACAAGAAAAAATAGAAATGGTGAAAAGAAAAGGCATAGATTTGTTTGCTTTATTGTAATCTCTGCTTTAAATAAATCTGACATTGTTTATTATAAAACAGATTGATTTATTGCTTCTGTTTGTTGAAAAATACTTGAGAAGATATTAAAAAAATAATCACATTTTAAATTGCAATTTATAGAAGAAGAAAAATTGCAATTAGATTATTTTCCAAAATGGTTCAGCCCTAGTCTGGATCAGAACCATGTGCCTGTTTGTGTTCAGAGCTGGCCGAGCTTCCTCTGGTGCGTCTGGACTTCTCCTGCAACAAAGTGACCTCCATCCCCGTCTGTTACCGACGCCTCACGCAGCTGCAGGCCATCGTCCTGGACAACAACCCGCTGCAGAGCCCACCTGCACAGGTAAGCAGGATGTGATGTCACAGCAGCCTCCAGCTGCTCAGGTTGATCACTCTGCTTCCTGTCTGCAGATCTGCATCAAGGGGAAGGTCCACATCTTCAAATACCTGAACCTGGAGGCCAGCAAGACGACACCGGAGCTGCCCGACTACGACCGGCGACCTCTGACCTCCTGGTCTGACCTCCCACACACACACACACACACACACAGTGCTGCTTTTTCAAAATAAAAGCATGATTTACTGACTGCAGCTCTGTCCCGTCAGTGCTGATGAGGCGTTCGCCGGCCGGCCGTATGGCGCGCTCGACTCGGGCTTCAACAGCGTCGACAGCGGAGACAAGAGGTGGCTGGGCAACGAGGTCAGACATCTGTCATGTTTTTTAAAGTGTCTGTGACATCATCTTTCTACTTTGCATAAAATGTTACAACATAAATATCTGGTATCATTCAACTATGTTCGTTTTTGCAAACAAAATGATATATTAATGAAAATTCCTTTCAAAGTGACTTTAAAATTAAAAATTGTGTTTCTTCACGGGACATCCGACTACACGTGAATGCAACATCGTAGGAGGGAGAACCTCAGTTCGTGGCTGCCATGATAACGCATACTCATTCTCTTCAAGATCGACTATTTTTTTGTATAACTTGAAAAATGCCACATTTGGGTGTTCTAATATCATCAGTGAACAAGTGAGCCTTTTCACTTTACCAAAAGATGAAATACTTCGTCAAGAATGGAATAAATAAAGCTGCCCCCCCTCTGAGCTCCCTCGCTTCCTGAAAAGTTAAGACTCAAATAAATACGGTGCAGACCTAAATTAGAACCTGTTGTTTCTTGCTCATCTAACTTTCTGCTTCCCAAACTGAAGACAAATCGCTCAAATCTTCACTTAGATTGATAAATTCATCGGTTTATTTCATGTCCGCCATGAATATGTGATAGGAGCGTTCTAAAGACGTTCTTCATCCTACGTCACAGATGTTGCATTCGCTTGTAGTCGGATGTCCCGTGGAGGAACACGGTTTTTAATTTTAAACTCACTTTGAAAGGAATTTTCATTAATATATCATTTTTTGTTTGCTAAAACAAACATAGTTGAATGATATAATGGGGCGGCCGTGGCGTAGTGGTAATGGCAGTCGTCCCCCGATCGGAAGGTTGGCGGTTCGAATCCCGGTTCCCCACACCATGTGTCGTTGTGTCCCTGGGCAAGACACTTGACCCAGAGTTGCTCCCGGTAGGACTGGAAAGCACCTTGCATGGCAGTCTGCCGCTGCCGGTGTATGAATGGGTGGATGGTTGGTATTGTGAAGCGCTTTGGGGCCCCTCATAGGGGGCTGGAAAGCGCTATATAAATAATCTCCATTTACCATTTACAAGATATATATCTTGTAACATTTTATGCAAAGTAGAAAGATGATGTCACACACACTTTAAGCCACTCTCTGTTGTGCTGCTGCACTTCATTTAAAAAGCACTTTGTGCTGATAAAGTAATCGTGTCAGACATTTGTGACACTGATCAGACTGATGTAGACGATGTGTTGGAGTTCAGCTCAGGTTGAATCCATCTGTAAAGAGAGTCATAACTGTGTGTTCGCTCAGCCTTCAGAGGAGCTGTCGGAGCTGCCGAGCAGAGTGGCCGAGATCAGCAAAGACCAAAGACGAAGTGGAGGACCCTCGCTGCCGAACGGGACCTGTGAGAGTCTCTCCTCTGACCTCAGCTCCGTGTTCACATCTGTCCAGATTGTCATCTTCTCATCTGTCTTCAGATGTGGAGCTGGAGCAGATAGACTTCATCGACAGCTGCGTGGAGGAGGAGGAGGAGGGGAAGAGTCGAGGAGGAAGAGACAGCAGCACCCTCAGCTCTCAGTTCATGGCCTACATCGAGAAACGCATCACTAGAGAGGTAGGAGCGACATTTTTCATCTTCTGTAACTCACAGCTTTTAAAGGTCCACTGACATGATTTTTTTACTATTCATAAAATTGCTCAAAATATATATATTTTATCATTTAAATATGTTTGTTTTTGCAAACAAAATGATAAATCACTTTAATTTTGCTTTAAAAGTGATTTTGAACTTCAAGCCGTGTTTAATCATGGGAAATCCGATTACACGTGAACGCACCANGTATATCTATAAAATAAACTGAAGGTTCCAGCATTGACATTTGCAAAGAGTGGCACAGCAGCATATAAGTTAATGTACACAGTATATGTATGAGGTAGTAGAAGAGACTTGCGTGGTGTTTGTCTCTGTTTAAATAAAGGTGATTGATTGATTGATTGATTGATTGATTGATTGATTGATTGATTGATTGATTGATTGATTGATTGATTTTAAGGGTTTAATGTTTGTGTGTGTGTCCTCAGGGTGGACACGCTCAGGGAGCTGCAGTCCTCCAGGAGCAGCACCCTGTGTTACCTGACCGCAGGAGGAGGTTTGGTTCATGGGCTGCAGTCCTACCTGCTGGCAGGAGGGGGGCGCTCCAGTCCAGGAGGGTCCAGCCTCCCCACAGACTCTCCTCTGTCTCACCCCCCCACTGAGGAGGAGCTGGAGGAGGACTACTACAGTAACGGTGTCCACCCGGGACTCCTCCAGCAGATCTACTGTCACCCTGCAAACCCCTACCGTCAGTCTGAACGACTCTCCTTCACGTTGTGCTTCATGCAGGGCCCAACATTAAAAAGCTGTGAACTCTGAGGGTCTTTGATTCAGGAAGCTCCCCAACCTGCAGGCTTTTCATTTGGAGCCCCAAACTTTTAATTTAGTAAACCTCTAAGTCTTTTGAATTAGGGGCCAGAAACCTTAAGTACAGGTAGTCCTCGACTTACGACGTATATCCGTTCCTACGCGGCGGCGTAACCCGAATTTCAACATAAGTTGAAATATACGTACATACTGCACCATATACATGTACAGTACTGTACTGTATTACCAAGCACTTAGCCTATCCTAACACAGTACCCTACATAATTATGAAAAACACAAACGTTTGGAGCCATAAAGAAGGGAAAAAAGAGTTAATGGCCTGCTGGGATGCTGGTGACGTTGTATTCCTCCGTCCATCCTCCGTATTCTGTTCCGTTTACGACGTAAATCCGCCGTCCAGCTCGGTCCATCCTCCATATTCTCTTTTCGTTTACGACGTAAAACAGGGTTCACAGTACAGTTTTTTTTTTTATGTCCAGAGGACCACTTAGATTTTTTTAGAGAGAAAGTGTAGCATTCTTCCACCGCTACGTTTATCAACTTTATTTGTAAAGCGCTTTGTAAAGCGCTTTAACACAGCCAGTTAAAACTAAAACGTAAAACCGGAAACTGCGTAACTCGGCTTTTCAAAATACATTTTCAAAATATTTATTTTATTTTATTTTATGGGAGATGCGCCATAACCACGAAACATTGTAACTTGAGACCGTCGTAACTCGAGGACTACCTGTATTCAGAGACCTCAGAGCTTTAGGACTCCAGAGTCCAAGCCCTCAGCCTTTAAGCGTTTTGTTTCAGAGGCCTCCCCAACTTGTTAGCCCCCCGTCTTTCATGGCTCTTGACTCTGAGGCCTCAGAACTTTAAAGTTGTTGTTTCAAGGGCCCAGACCTTCAGAGGTTTAGATTCAGGAGCCCCCAAAGTATTTGGTCATGATGTGATTTCATTGTGGTGACTATCTTCAGAAACGTGTTTGTTTGTTTGTTTGTTTGTTTGTTTGTTGTTCTGACCCCTCCTCCCGGCTCTTCATTGGTTCAGTTCAAGAGAAGCTGGAGCTGCTGCCCCTCCCACTGGCTAACGAGCGGCGTCCCTGCGTGCTGGTTGGTCGAGACAACATGGCCCTGCCCGCCAGTCTGATCAGTCAGATCGGGTACCGCTGCCACCCGTCGCTCTACACGGAGGGGGACCCCGGAGAGAAAGTGGAGCTGGTGGCAGGTAGGACGGCAGAACACCTGTTGGGATGTTGCCATGGTAACAGACCTGTTGCACAATGACCCTGATGTTGGCTTGTGTTCAGGTTCAGGTGTGTTCATGACCAGAGGTCAGCTGATGAACTGTCACCTGTGTGCCGGAGTCAAACACAAGGTGCTGCTCAGAAGGCTTCTGGCCACGTTCTTCGACAGGTGAGCTCTTACCTGAGGGTTGACACGCCCAGCGGAGCTGTCAGGAAACCTCTGGAACAGCTGTTCCCAGTCTGCTTCCTGTTCAGATGAATGCAATGATCAAAATGTGCAAACCTTAAAACACTGAGCGACCTTCCACGACCTTCACGTTTGAGTCGGTCCATGGTCCGGACCTCGGCGATGCTTTGTTCCAGATGTTCCCGTAGATTCTTTACATGCTTTGTTCCAGATGTTCCTGCAGATTCTTTACATGCTTTGTTCCAGATGTTCCTGCAGATCCTTTACATGCTTTGTTCCAGATGTTCCTGCAGATTCTTTATATGCTTTGTTCCAGATGTTCCTGCAGATTCTTTACATGCTTTGTTCCAGATGTTCCCGTAGATTCTTTACATGCTTTGTTCCAGATGTTCCTGCAGATTCTTTATATGCTTTGTTCCAGATGTTCCTGCAGATTCTTTACATGCTTTGTTCCAGATGTTCCCGTAGATTCTTTACATGCTTTGTTCCAGATGTTCCTGCAGATTCTTTATATGCTTTGTTCCAGATGTTCCTGCAGATTCTTTACATGCTTTGTTCCAGATGTTCCCGTAGATTCTTTACATGCTTTGTTCCAGATGTTCCTGCAGATTCTTTACATGCTTTGTTCCAGATGTTCCTGCAGATTCTTTATATGCTTTGTTCCAGATGTTCCTGCAGATTCTTTACATGCTTTGTTCCAGATGTTCCCGTAGATTCTTTACATGCTTTGTTCCAGATGTTCCTGCAGATTCTTTACATGCTTTGTTCCAGATGTTCCTGCAGATTCTTTACATGCTTTGTTCCAGATGTTCCTGCAGATTCTTTACATGCTTTGTTCCAGATGTTCCCGTAGATTCTTTACATGCTTTGTTCCAGATGTTCCTGCAGATTCTTTACATGCTTTGTTCCAGATGTTCCCGTAGATTCTTTACATGCTTTGTTCCAGATGTTCCCGTAGATTCTTTACATGCTTTGTTCCAGATGTTCCTGCAGATTCTTTACATGCTTTGTTCCAGATGTTCCCGTAGATTCTTTACATGCTTTGTTCCAGATGTTCCCGCAGATTCTTTACATGCTTTGTTCCAGATGTTCCCGTAGATTCTTTACATGCTTTGTTCCAGATGTTCCCGTAGATTCTTTACATGCTTTGTTCCAGATGTTCCCGCAGATTCTTTACATGCTTTGTTCCAGATGTTCCCGCAGATTCTTTACATGCTTTGTTCCAGATGTTCCCGTAGATTCTTTACATGCTTTGTTCCAGATGTTCCCGTAGATTCTTTACATGCTTTGTTCCAGATGTTCCCGCAGATTCTTTACATGCTTTGTTCCAGATGTTCCCGTAGATTCTTTACATGCTTTGTTCCAGATGTTCCCGTAGATTCTTTACATGCTTTGTTCCAGATGTTCCCGTAGATTCTTTACACAACAGCCCACAGACCTGCATGCTGATTGGTTGTTTTGGTTTCCATAGAAACACTCTGGCCAACAGCTGCGGGACGGGAATCCGCTCTTCCACCAACGATCCGAGTCGAAAACCTCTGGACAACCGAGTGTTGAACACCGTCAAACGTAAGATTCACTCCAGTTCTGTTTTCAGTGCACGCTTCACACGTTCAGAGGTGTTTGATTCTCCTCCTCCTCCTCCTCCTCCTCCTCCTCCTCCTCCTCCTCAGTGTACTGTCAGAACTTCGCTCCCAACTTTAAGGAGAGTGAGATGAACGTGATTGCGGCCGACATGTGCACCAACGCCCGCAGAGTTCGTAAACGTTGGCTCCCAAAGATTCAGTCGCTCCTCCCCGACGGCCTTCCCTCCTCACCGTCTTCCCACCCACGCAAAGGTAAACGGGGGTTTGGAGGAGCAGGAGGCGCTGCCGGCGAGCGACCCAGCGGCGGCAGCCCCTTCGAGTTGGACCTGCGGCAGCTCAGCGCCTCCTACCTCGGCCTGGAGGCCCAGTTGTACGCCGAGCGCCGTGACAGGGAGGCGACGGGGGGACGGGAGCAGGAAAAGGAGGCTCCTGCCACCATCCTGCCTCACTTGCAGTTTGCTGGGTCTGGTGGAGGAGGAGGAGGAGGAGGTGGAGGTGGAGGTGGAGGTGGAGGGCAGGCAGGGGAGGCACTGTTAGGAGATGAGGCAGATGGGGAGGCGAGACTACAGACTGATCAACCCCCAGACATCCCCCTCTCCCTGTCCTCCTCCTCATCCTCCT
Source organism: Garcialebias charrua (assembly GCA_038048925.1). Classification (NCBI taxonomy): domain Eukaryota; kingdom Metazoa; phylum Chordata; class Actinopteri; order Cyprinodontiformes; family Rivulidae; genus Garcialebias; species Garcialebias charrua. The sequence continues at coordinate 24,669 of JBBPBX010035570.1, forward strand.
CTGCCTTCTCCTCACACCCCTCCCCTCAGCCTGCAGAGACCGCCCCCACTCACAGGGGATTGGCTGAAACAGACTTGAGGGGGGAGGAGCCTCTGGAAGACAGCCAATGAGCTTACAAATGCAATTGTCTACCTGTATGTAAATAACACTAAAGCTACCTGTCCCCGACTGTCTGTCCACCTGTCCGCCTTCCTGCTTCACTTCCTGTTGACCGTCCTACCTCACTTCCTGTCCATCAGTCTGTCCTGCACACTTCCTATATTGCCGACACCCTCCTACCTCAATCTTTGTCCCTCTGTCTGCCTTCTTACCTCACTTCCTGTTTACCTGATCACCCTTTTACCTGACCTCTTGTCCACCTGACCACCCTCCTACCCCACTTCCTGACCACCCTCCTACCTCACTTCCTGTCCACCTGACCACCCTCCTACCCCACTTTCTGTCCACCTGACCACCCTCCTACTCCACTTCCTGTCCACTGACCACCCTCCTACCTCACTTCCTGACCACCCTCCTACCTCACTTCCTGTCCACCTGACCACCCTCCTACCTCACTTCCTGTCCACCTGACCACCCTCCTACCTCACTTCCTGTCCACCTGACCACCCTCCTACCTCACTTCCTGTCCACCTGACCACCCTCCTACCTCACTTCCTGTCCACCTGACCACCCTCCTACCTCACTTCCTGTCCACCTGACCACCCTCCTACCTCACTTCCTGTCCACCTGACCACCCTCCTACCTCACTTCCTGTCCACCTGACCATCCTCCTACCTCACTTCCTGTCCACCTGACCACCCTCCTACCTCACTTCCTGTCTGTCTGCTTGGCTCTGCTGCATGTCAACAGCCCTCTGCAGTCCAGCACACAGGCCCATAGCAACAGGACTGATGACGACGATGATGATGTTGCATATACTTACTCTGTTGAAGACAATAAAGCTTCTGGATAATCAGGTTTTCTGCTTCTGAGTCTTTTTGTTCTGGTGAGACAAAGCAAAGTGGATTTTGAAAGCTTCACTCTGCGCTGACTGGTCAGAGAAGGCAGCACGTTATATTTCAGAACAGTCTTGATTCAGAGTCAGAGTTTATTTATTGTTGTTCCAACACACATGGTACATGTGGTGGAATGAAATTATGTACACAGGGTGTTATGTACTAGAGGCTGACATTTTTTCGGGAATCCCACGGGTCACGTGATTCCCACGGGATTCCTGTGGGATGGGAATCGACTTAACTGTTATTCACGTGATTGGGACGGTACAGGATCGAAAGTTAACGGGAGCAGACGGGAGCGGGAAATATGTCGTGACAAAAAAAAACATGGAACGTCGCCATTTTGTAGTTCTCTTTCCACCAGCTTGCACTGTAACGCAAGTTAAAAGAACTACATGACCCAGAAGGCAACGGTACTTCCGGCCACTGCTTTCGCCGGAATTCAAAGAGTAGCAGCAATGGAGGGAGTAAAGACGAGCGGAGAAACCGATGGAAAATAGGAAAAGTATACTGGTATGGCACAAATGCACTTTTTTTCCTTTTCTAAAATGCACAGCCAGTATCTGAATTGTGAAAGTAATGCCTTTATGCACTTTTGTTTACAAGTTTTGTGCAGTATTTTTGTTGATAAAATGAAAACATAAAAGTAATGTCACTGTTTTAAGGAAATTTCTCAATAAATGAGTAAAATGCAACATTCTATGTTGGGGTTTATTCAATTAACTGACCTCCAAATGAGCTAAAAACAGAGACTAAGGTGGTCCTCTGCAGGAAAATCTATAGAGATCACAGGCCATGTACTACGTTTTGTGCTCTTTAGTGATTTAATTTTTTTTTGTTTACATTAAGGCAAAAAATGCCTCCCTCTACTGCCACAGATGAACTGTTTCTGTTGCTATATCTATTTAAATCAAACTGCAAAACACAAAGTAGCCTAATCTTAAAAACATTGTGGTGAAGATTAAATCAAATTAATTGTATTGCTTACGAGTAAATTAGGAAGAAAAGATGGGAGCGGTACAGGAGCGGGAGTCCTTTTGAATGGGAGCGGGATGGGAGTGGGAGTCATTGCACCAGGAGTGGAACGGGACAGGAATTAATTTTTTACTCAAGCCTGGGAGTGGGACGGGACAGGAGTAGAAATTCACTCCCGTGTCACCCTCTATTATGTACCCTGGAGGTAAGACAGTTTAAAAAAAAAATTATGTACACAGGGTCCCAGTTACATCCAACAATCAAACATAGAAGAAAAACAGTAATAAGCTCAAAGCTATGAACTCAAAAAAACATCAATTAAAAATACACTAATAGCATAAAAAGAATATGCCAAACAGCAGCACCAACTGAAGTTATTAAGTTGTTATTAATTATAACCATGAAAATATAAAAAAATGACCTACAGGGGGAAACATTTGCAGTTCCTGCAAAATGCTGAGAGCTGAGTGACTGCTGAAATGTGTTTTAGCTGAACTGGGAGGTCAAAGGCAAAACAAACAGAACAGTCATTAACAGGGAATAAGAATAAATTCAAATAGAAACGTTTACATGACCACAATAGTGGCCAAAACTATTTTAGGCATATACCGTATAAAGCCAATATGATAAAGCAACTTGAATCCTGAACAACATCAGGAAGTCTCCACGGCATAAACACAATGAGAAAGAGGAGGAACCAAAGGAGCTTGATAACTGATAACTTTTCTTTTGCCTTAACTTTAAACATTAAAAGTGAATTAAAGAAATAAAAACTGGAAAAGACAATTCCAGTTCAGTTTATTTCTATAGCTCCAAGTCACAACAGAAGTCGTCTCAGAGCATTGAACATAAACATTCATATATAAAATAATAATTTAACATAAACATTCATATATAAAATAATAATTGAACATAAACATTCATATATAAAATAATAATTTAACAGAAACATTCATATATAAAATAATAATTGAACAGAAACATTCATATATAAAATAATAATTTAACAGAAACATTCATATATAAAATAATAATTGAACAGAAACATTCATATATAAAATAATAATTTAACAGAAACATTCATATATAAAATAATAATTGAACAGAAACATTCATATATAAAATAATAATTTAACAGAAACATTCATATATAAAATAATAATTGAACAGAAACATTCATATATAAAATAATAATTTAACAGAAACATTCATATATAAAATAATAATTTAACAGAAACATTCATATATAAAATAATAATTTAACAGAAACATTCATATATAAAATAATAATTGAACAGAAACATTCATATATAAAATAATAATTTAACAGAAACATTCATATATAAAATAATAATTTAACAGAAACATTCATATATAAAATAATAATTTAACAGAAACATTCATATATAAAATAATAATTTAACAGAAACATTCATATATAAAATAATAATTTAACAGAAACATTCATATATAAAATAATAATTTAACAGAAACATTCATATATAAAATAATAATTTAACAGAAACATTCATATATAAAATAATAATTTAACAGAAACATTCATATATAAAATAATAATTTAACAGAAACATTCATATATAAAATAATAATTTAACAGAAACATTCATATATAAAATAATAATTTAACAGAAACATTCATATATAAAATAATAATTTAACAGAAACATTCATATATAAAATAATAATTTAACAGAAACATTCATATATAAAATAATAATTTAACAGAAACATTCATATATAAAATAATAATTTAACAGAAACATTCATATATAAAATAATAATTTAACAGAAACATTCATATATAAAATAATAATTTAACAGAAACATTCATATATAAAATAATAATTTAACAGAAACATTCATATATAAAATAATAATTTAACAGAAACATTCATATATAAAATAATAATTTAACAGAAACATTCATATATAAAATAATAATTTAACAGAAACATTCATATATAAAATAATAATTGAACAGAAACATTCATATATAAAATAATAATTTAACAGAAACATTCATATATAAAATAATAATTTAACAGAAACATTCATATATAAAATAATAATTGAACAGAAACATTCATATATAAAATAATAATTTAACAGAAACATTCATATATAAAATAATAATTTAACAGAAACATTCATATATAAAATAATAATTTAACAGAAACATTCATATATAAAATAATAATTTAACAGAAACATTCATATATAAAATAATAATTTAACAGAAACATTCATATATAAAATAATAATTTAACAGAAACATTCATATATAAAATAATAATTTAACAGAAACATTCATATATAAAATAATAATTTAACAGAAACATTCATATATAAAATAATAATTTAACAGAAACATTCATATATAAAATAATAATTTAACAGAAACATTCATATATAAAATAATAATTTAACAGAAACATTCATATATAAAATAATAATTTAACAGAAACATTCATATATAAAATAATAATTTAACAGAAACATTCATATATAAAATAATAATTTAACAGAAACATTCATATATAAAATAATAATTTAACAGAAACATTCATATATAAAATAATAATTTAACAGAAACATTCATATATAAAATAATAATTTAACAGAAACATTCATATATAAAATAATAATTTAACAGAAACATTCATATATAAAATAATAATTTAACAGAAACATTCATATATAAAATAATTTAACAGAAATATTCATATATAAAATAATAATTTAACATTATTTATGTGAGGAGCAGACTGCTTTGAGTTTAACTCCATCACAGAACTCTCATCTTGAACAAGTATGAAGGCATGCAGTGGAAAGAAAAACTCCCTCATGAAGAAGAAACCTTTAACAGAACCAGGCTCAGGACAAGTGTCATCTGCTTCAACCAGCTGGGTTTGGTAGGAACAGATACACAATGGCAGGTCAAGAATATATATAATAATGTCACACGATGTCATCAGTGTATGTTTCCATACAAGATGAAATTAGTCTCTGCATTTAACCCATCCCCCACCAGGTGGTGCAGTGGGCAGCTATTTAAAGTGCCCTGGGGGCAATTTGTGGATGAGCTGTGCTGCCCAGAGACACCACAAGGTATGCAGTGACCGGGATTGAACCTGGGTCTTTCGGGTCCCAAGTCGGCTGCCCTGCCTCTGCACCAATTCCATGTTAAGATAGAAATAGTATCAAATGAAAACTATTCAATTTTAACAATTCGTTTTAAAAATGAGGTCAGTTTGTCCTCTAGTAGTCTAAGTCTATAGCAGCAGAACAAGCCAGCACTAACTATAGGATTTATGAAAAAGTAAAGTGTTAATCCCAGTCTTCAAACTGGACAATGTGTCAGCCTCATGGACAGAAACTGGAAGTTGGTTCCACAAGAGAGGAGCCTGAGAACTGAAAGATCTTCCTCCATTCTGCTGCTGGAAACTCTAGGAACCACAAGTAAACCTGCAGTCTGAGAGTGAAGTGCTCTGTTAGCAAAATATGGAACAATAAGATCTGTAATGTAAGATGGAGCTAGGTTGTTGAGGGCTTTGTAGGTTAGAAGTAAATTTTTGAATTCAGTTCTGGATTTGACAGGGAGCCAATGGAGAGAAACTAAAACTGGAGAGATATGATCTCTCCCAGTAACTCCAGTTAAGAACAAATACAAAAAATAACAAAAAGAAAAGACACAGAGCAAGTATGCTGCCATCTTGGATCATGGATATCTGGATAGTTGTTCTAAAATATGAATATCTAAGGGTAGAACATTTCTTATTCAACCTTTATTTCTACACGTTAGTCTCATTGAGCCTCAAAGACTCATTTACAAGAGAGACCTAGTTTTAACAAAGAACACAGATGAGGTACAGATAACAACAGACAAGAAAAGTAAAGGAAGAAATTAAATTAAAACACAAAACAAAAAACTACATTATAATGCGATGTAAAATACTAAAAATAGGAATTTGTCTGTGTTGATATGTGCCATGAACTTAACAATAACTTAACTTAACAACAACAAACTTAACAATTAACAAAAATTATTTGTGACCAGATTTGACCAATTCTTGGATAAAAATTATATTCTAAGTAACAGTCAATATGGATTTAGATCAAACAATTCAACGTGCATGGCTCTTATGGAGTTGATGGAACAAGTTACAACAGCTGTGGATCAGAAACAACATTGTATAAGTATATTTGTTGATCTAAAAAAGCATTTGACACCATTGATCATTGCATTTTACTTGATAAATTAAAAAATATGGTATTAGAGGACCTGCATTGCAATGGATATTTAGTTATCTGAAAGATAGAAAGCAGTTCGTTCAAATAGAAGATGTACGATCTACTTTAAGCAATGTTTTATCTGGAGTACCACAAGGCTCTGTACTTGGACATAAGTTATTTATTTTATATGTAAATGACTTAATGAAGGTATCAGATGTCCTCAAATGTGTTCTTTTTGCTGACGACACTACTTTCTTTTGTGCGGGCAAAGACTTGGAAGAATTGTTTGAGTTGATAAATATTGAATTCGTTAAAATACAACAATGGTTTAAATTAAATAAGTTATCATTGAACTTAGAAAAAACTAATTATATGATTTTTAGTAAGAAAAAGATATCTGTTGATGTTCCTTTTAAGATTGATGGCTCTGAGATATGTAGGGTAAGGTAAGTTAAGTTTTTGGGTGTAATTATTGATGATAAGTTGTTTTGGAAACAACACATAAATTCTGTAAAAACTAAAATATCTAGATCTATTGCAGTATTGTATAGAGTTAAAGATCTATTAAATAATAAAGCAATGTATTTGTTGTACAATGCAATAATATTCCCGCATTTACCCTGATGCATGCTCAATAATCCAGGTAGAAAAATAAAAAAAAGCTAAGTCTTGTCCTCTTCAAAAAACAAAACAAAGCAAAGCAAAAAAAAATTGTAGAAACGTTTTGTCTTTCGTCCAAAAGACTTCCTCAGTCTGAGCTAAAAAAAATAAATAAAAAATCCGGTCTCACAATTCACAAGGAACTTTATGCAAACCACCTCATCCATTACAAGAACAGTATTTCTCAAGCCAAATCCAGCTACTTTTCTGACATCATCAGTTCTAATGTTGGTAATTCAAAGACATTGTTCTCTCTCCTCCACCGTTCTGTCTCATCTCCTAACTCTCTACCCTCTCACATGGTTTCCACAGAATTTTGCAACTCCTTGATGTCATATTTCAATGAAAAGATTATTTCAATTCATAAACACCTTGGTCCAAATACTGCCCCCAGCATCCTTGTTGAACTCCCCCTCCCTCCCTCCCTTTCTCTGTCTT
>JBBPBX010035571.1:2472-18040 GCA_038048925.1 Garcialebias charrua
TATATATATATATATAGATATATATATATATATATACAGGGAACCCCCGACCTACGAACGAGTTTGGGACCTAAGAACCGTTCGCAGGTCGATCGGTTCGTAGGTGGGGGGTGAAAGTAGCGTCTCGTTCGTAGGTCGTTATTCTGTTCGTAGGTCGCGGAAATACCGCTAACGGACCGCCGCGCCCACATTTAACAGCATGACACTGACATACTGGGCTATATACATGCACAGAACTTTATTTACAAGCACTTATCTAAACAATTACACCACACATGCATCCATAAACACCTGTACATCAGTAACTTCACATCAGAACTGCAGCAAATCAGCAGGAAATCTCATCAGCAAAATGATGTCAACAATCACACATGAGCACTTCTGAAAGTGCAGCTTTTCACATCAAACCTGCAGCAAACCAGGGATTCCCATCAGCAAAATGTTGTCAACAATCACACATGAGCACTTGTCAAAGTGCAGCTTTTCACATCAAACCTGCAGCAAACCAGGGATTCCCATCAGCAAAATGTTGTCAACAATCACACATGAACACTTGTCAAAGTGCAGCTTTTCACAGCAAAACAGCAGCAAATCAGAGAGTCACATCAGCAAAATCATGTCAGCAATCACACATGAACACTTGTCAAAGTGCAGCTTTTCACAGCAAAACAGCAGCAAATCAGAGAGCCACATCAGCAAAATGATGTCAGCAATCACACATGAGCACGTTGCGTTGATGAGTGTCCATGTGCATGAGAAAGAAGTCCATGAACTCAGAAAAAGCGAGAAGCAGCAGAAAAATGAATCAAAATTGTCTTACTTTGACCGAAGTGTAGGTAGACAGATGTTGTTCTCATGATCAAACCTGCATCTGATGGAACTGCTGAGCCATTGCACAAATTAAAATTAATGCTAACGTTCAAAAATGAATGCTGACGTTTGCTTTCGTCTAAAAATGTTTTTTCATTTAGTACTGGGCCTACCTGCCCGTTCGATGACCCGTGGACAACTCGTATCGTCGTGTCGTCGTCGTCGACAATTAGCTAACGTGCTAACTCCTAAGAGCACAAATTAAATTAATTCTAACGTGTGCTAACGTTGGCTTTAGTCTAAAACTGATATAAATTTACTGTAAATGTACTGTACCTGCTCGTAGGTTCTTCGTACTTTTTTTTTTCTCGTGTTCTTCGTTCGTGTTCTTTGTTCGTGTTCGCTGTTGTTCGTAACTGTCTTCTACCATCAATCACCGTAGAAAACCACGAGGCACAAAATGGCCGCAGCCCTTTAAATAGTTACCGCTTTACCTGTACGGATCCCTCCGCCGCCAGCTGCACTGCGGCTGTGTGTACATCCGCCAGAAAGCCCAGCCCCCCCCTCTCGCTGGCGGTACTTTTCCACTGCCATGCGCAGTGTCACGCCCATGCCCAACCAGCAACAGCCAAAGGCGATCCCCTCCCCCACCTCGCCGATTGCCGTTTTGTGACGCAGTTTCGCCGTAGCTCGATTATATACCTGTAATGGGGCTCGTTCGTAGGTCGTGTGCCGTAGCTCGATTATATATTTTTAACTTGGTTCGTTCGTAGGTCACATATTTTCTGCCGTACGTCGATTATATATTTTTAACTTGGCTCGTTCGTATGTCACTTTTTTCTGCCGTACGTCGATGGTATTCTTCTACTTTGGCTCGTTCGTAGGTCCCGTGGTTCGCAGGTCGGTGGGTTCGTAGGTCGGGGGTTCCCTGTATATATATATATATGTATATATATATATATGTATATATATGTATATATGTATATATATATATATATGNGTGTCGGGTCGCGGGGGTAGCAGCCTAAGTAGGGAGGCCCAGACTTCCCTCTCCCCAGCCACTTGGAGCAGCTCCTCCGGGGGAATCCCAAGGCGTTCCCAGGCCAGCCGAGAAACATAGTCCCTCCAGCGTGTCCTGGGTCTTCCTCTGGGTCTCCTCCCGGTGGGACATGCCCGGAACACCTCACCAGGGAGGCGTCCAGGAGGCATCCTAACCAGATGCCCGAGCCACCTCAACTGGCTCCTCTCGATGTGGAGAAGCAGCGGCTCTACTCCGAGTCCCTCCCGGATGACTGAGCTTCTCACCCTATCTCTAAGGGAGAGTCCAGACACCCTGCGGAGAAAACTCATTTCAGCCGCTTGTATCCGAGATCTTGTTCTTTCGGTCATAACCCAAAGCTCATGACCATAGATGAGGGTGGGAACGTAGATCGATCGGTAAATTGAGAGCTTTGCCTTTTGACTCAGCTCTCTCTTCACCACGACAGACCGGTACAGCGCCCGCTTCACTGCGGACGCTGCACCTATCCGCCTATCGATCTCACGCTCCAGTTTTCCCTCATTCGTGAACAAGATCCCGAGATACTTAAACTCCTCCACTTGGGGCAGGACCTCCTCCCCGACCTAGCTGAAAGTCATTCCCAACATATACGGTACTTTAAGCCCTAACACATCTTGCGTTGATATCACATGGTATCATATGCATCATGTCTGTTACAAGGTTTGACCAAAATGGCAAATTGCTTTCCTTCTCAGTGTAATAACATAGTGTAAAATTCTGGCATGAAAGGTGACAGGTGACATTTGTTTTCTCCAGGAATGATAGTCCATTTATTGTTTTCTGAAATTCTAGGTTAACCAGAGACTTGGCAGACTACTTTTTGATATTCTTTCTACTTTATTTGTTATAAATGTTTCAAATTACGTAAACTGTTTGTAAAATCATCCGTAGATTTAAGTACTTTAGATTTGCTTGTTTATAGCAACAGAAGAGAACATTCTCCCAGTTTTAGAGCTCAACCTTAATTATTCTTTGTGCATCTTTTAACTTTTGAGTCCTGAATCTAGACCATAATGAGAACTTTTGGCATCACTCACCACTTTATCTGTACTGCAAGCTTAAGAGCTCAACCCTAATGTATTCAACTGTTGGAAAAAGGAAAAAAAAACAACAGAAGTAACAACAGAAGATACTGCAGCTGCTGTACTCTATGTTAGACCTCAAAGATTGGGTAACTTAGCACCACAGATACAAAAAGTAAGAGCCGGGCTTCATCTGAAGAGAGCAGCCGAATCCACGTTGAAAAGATTTATTGCTTGAATACAGATCCGAGGGCACCTCTTCTTCTCCATCTTTGGGATGTGGATGTGACTTGATCGGCTGGGATTTGTGTCCATCAAGAATAAACATCCTCATCCTACCTCTTGTCAAATGGCAAGTGTATTTATAGGGTGAAATAGAGCAAGAGGGAAGGGAAAAAAAATCTCCTGTCAGCTATTCTTACATAAAATATTAGAATTCTCATTGTTATGAAAAATTGCGCTGAGAAAGCTTAAGCCTCTTGACTTATGAATTTTAAAAGTATCCAAAGAACTGAAGGGATTCTTTTTCCCCCCACTGACCTTAATCTTAAATAGGTCTTGGAGACAGGTAGAGTGATAAATGGACTAAAGTGATTCCACTTGAGAAGAATAGGAGCTAAGCTCACTTTTCCAGAGGGCTTGCAGGGGTTCTTATCACAGGCGGGCGACAAACAGCTCCAAACTCCAGGTTTCAGAGCAGTGTTTGGCTGCACGGTGCCAGCCGGGCTAATGCGTAGATTAGTTTACAAGTTTGGCTCCAATGCCAATTGGATTAAGCTTCATCGTACTGGTGATGTTTCCACAATGTTTGATTGTCTACATACGGTCAGCATCAGGCGCGGAGCACGCCTGTGACGGACTTAATCTAAATCCCTTCTTTTCTGTTTTTATCTAAAGGCATTGTGACCGACAGTGTCAGCAGCATTTTATTTTATTATTCCACTGACTGCATTCGGCTTTAGAGCAACACCTTCAGCTCCTTTTGGTGCTGATCACCATGGAGCGATCGTAACCTTTTATTCTTAAGATAGGCCCCGTCTTTCGCCCTCGGGCGATGTCTTTAATATCACGGGTTCTTGTCGCCCTCACCCCCCCTCAGTTCAAAAAACGAGCCGTGTCAAGATCAAAATATCTCTGACAGAGACCGCATCTAATGCCTCTCTGCACTGAGCTATAATCACAGTAATCACTTTGAACCAGTTCACAGAAAGGCGCTTTATTTTCCAAAGAAAAATTGGTTTGGTCTCTGTTAACGTTTATTTGATTAAGACCTGAGAGGAGCATGAGAAATCAAGGAGTTCGGGTGTATGGAGGGGGGAAGGCTTCAGCGTCATTCCTCAATATTTACACCAACCCCTCAGCTTGTAAATCATTTACGCACTTCACCACTCACGTTTGACTCCAAACCTCAGAGTTGCTCATGAATTAAGCCACGTAATAATAAACTATAACCTCCCGCTTAGGCATTGTCATATCAGAAGAGGAAGGTCAAGAGCAACCGGACATCAAGGGCACCCTCGGGAACCACCCCAAAACCCCTAACAGCTTTGTGGTGGGACTGCCGCGGAGGTCCTTTAATTGTTATTTCAGTGCCCCTCTGCTCCATCTTCAGTCCTCCTCCCTCCACCGCGGTGTCCGGGCAAACAGAACGGTCCTGATAGCTTCATAATGAGAAGCAGCGTCCGGAGGGAGCAAGCTAGTGACTTCCAAATACATTGCCCTTGTTAGCAATGTTTGGCGCACTGCTCCGTTGTTGCAGATGTCGGTAATAGAGTGCTAATAGAGATCCATTACCCTTAGGTTGTGTGTTTGTGTGTGTGTCTGCTGGGTGGGGAAAAGAGCCTCATAAGATTACTGCACCCGTCGCTGACCTCTGCCTCATTTTAAAACTGATTATTTCATTTGATCGAGCCCAAAGGTGGCTGCGGCGCCGGACGACGATTCGATTATCCTCCGCTGTCGTTTGAGCTTCAAGATTATAAGTCAGCTTCGGAACGGAAAATGTTAGGGGTGCGGGAGCGGAGAACAATGGAATAACAAATTGCATGTTGCCCTGAGGACAGAAGGTAGACAGAAACATTAAATTAATGAGCCCAGAAGAACTTTATCACAAATGAATCGTGTAAATACATTGATCTTTTCTCCTTTCTAGTCTATTTTCTTTCTCTTGCTGTTTTTTCCCCTTCCTTGCCTGCTTAATGATTTCTTCTCCTACCATTTTTACATCGCACAGAGAAAAAAAAAAACCTGTTCTTGTTTTGCACCGGCGCAGCCTCTTGGTAAACACTCTTCCTTCTTATCTGCACGCTGCCTTCTCCCTAGGCTATGGAGCAGATTTTTCATTTAGCTAAAAGCTCAGTAAGAGGTCTATGAGAATGATAATCCTACCACGGGCCGCAGCTGGCGTTTCCACTGCGCGGATGATTAGTCGTGAACGTTTTGCATTCGACCTGGAGAAATTCTCTCAGTGGGAAGTTTGCATCCGCTTACTGTCTTTTTCGGCAGGGCCCCACTCGTAGCATCACCCCTCCCTCTATACCCACACACATTCAAAAGGAGGCTTCTATAATGAACAACGAGGAGAAAAATCATAGCTTTTACCTCCTCCTCTTCAAATTCCGCCGTTCCTGTCACGTTTTGTGACGCTCAGTGACCTTCGTCAAATACATTTCTAATTGCTTCTGACAGCGAATTGGCTCCCTGCTGCTCCGAAGGGCCTCTTTCAAGTCTCGCAGAGCGAGGCAGGATGCTCGACTTTCCGCAGGTATGGGAGAGGATCCCCTCAGATAGTATTAAGGCGGCGAACAGGAGGAACAGGTCATGAATGCACTTATCTCATTTGTCTGACAGGTTTAAACGTTTATTAAAGGCCTCAGCCTTAATTCCCTCAAGCAGGTGTAAGCTTCCGTCGAGGTGTGAATTATATCCAATCGAGCAGATACGCTCATAATATGATGAATGCGAGCTAAGCTTCTCCAGGTGGAAATTGAATAACTCATGGTTTCTGGGCGTAATCCATCCGTGTATTGTCAAAGACAAATAGAGGAGAAGCTTTGTTTCCACTGTGTTTGGTTTCAGTTGCGTTTGCATAACACTCAGCACGGTAACTGTATTAATGGCATTACACGCCTCTTGAATTACACAAATAATAGTGCAGGAAATCTAAACTCTTTATGTTTTTTTTTATGAAACGCAACCCTGTAAGGAAATCCATTTAAAAAGGGGCTCCTCTGTGAGTTCATGGGAGAGAAAAACCCAGAACCCGAACAGCATTAATTGCATCGAAAAGACACGCTGGAGGAACACATGGAGATTTTTTGCACTTTTGGTGCCTCAGGTCACATCACAACAGGCCCACAGTGGATGGACAATGTTCACCGATGCAACAAACTCCTCTTTCCTTCAAGCATTTTCTGCCACCTGGCTTTAGTTACAAATACAGCCATCATTCACTGAGAGAAAAAGAATGAACATAACACAAGAGATAAAACTACATTTCTAAATTTAAATGCAGGGAACCCCCAAATGGCCCCTGAGAACGAATAAAAAAGTCATTTTGAAACTGCAGAGCCCACAGTAGTGATTTATCTCATGTCTCCATTTATTCCTACGGACAGCCTAAATTTATCAGTAAATAGTCTCTTTTATTTCTGCTTCTCGCTTTTGGTACCAAAAATGCATAGAAGAGCCAGCTGCACAGAAAACGGGCCATCATTTTTGCATTTACAACAAGCGCCCTCTCATTTTGGTGCTAAATGTGTAGAGATCATTGTTCATTCTTCCCTCCAGCTTGGCTCTGAGCTTGGTTTTGACTTACAGTCCATACTGGTAGAAAAAGAGAAACAGCCCCATTAATGCAACAATTAGCTATATAATAGAGATGCATTTTGAAGAAAAAAAAATTATGCACAATGTATGAGTTTGTTCGGCTGGATGAACTGGAGACAGCTTCGGTTGTCCCCCTAAATGCATAAAACTGAGCTATGATTGAGATTTTCTAACAAGTATCCTCATGTTTATAGAGTTTTCTAGCACGGTGGGAGCAACGGGATGTTACCATTTCAATTAGTCTGTTTTTACTCTTATAACCAGTGCCTAATTTGAGCTGGACCCTGTCAGAACAAGATCCGGGAACTCTTATTTTGACAGTGTGCGTTCCAGTAACTGCTTGTATCCAAGTAGCTCTCAGGCTTACTAATGATAAATTTATGAACACATACGACTGCCTTGAACAAATAAAACTTATATTGGATGTGTAAACTGAAAATAATTACATAAACACTCATTTTAAACACAACAGCATACAATCTGCTTCTTCAAGTAAGCATTTCCACGTCTACCCTTAAAAAAAATTCCGGTCCTAAAATAGTGGTGGGTGTGAGTGACGAGCTAACCAGGCAGTCGTACGCGGGCAGGAGGCTGCAGGCAGGTGCACGGAGGATTCCCATGTGGAGTCGGACAACGAGCAGGGACAGAGTCAGACTCGGTTCGGAGCCTGACTTACTGAACAGTTCTGTCAAGTAAAGGCCCCAATATACCTGTTTCTTTTGCCTCACGCCGCTCGGCGCCGTGGGAGCGCTGTGGCAAAAGCCTTTGATCGCGGGCGTGAACGCGCCAAGCTCAAATTTTACTACGCCTACGCGCGCGCGTTGATAAACTGCCTCGCGTGTCAGCAAATGACCAATCAGCGACCTCAATTTGTCCTGTAGCCTGCACTCCAGAGAGCTGCGCTTGCACAGAGTATAATATGAACTGCCTGCGCGCAGCTCACGCCAGTCCAGCGGCGCTGGGCACAACGAACAGTATACTGGGGGCTTAAGGGTGGAGGGGGGAAGGATGCTTCACAGAAGCATTTACAAATGTAGGTAAACATAGATGTTTAACAACCCATTAAAATATTCTAAATAGCAGGAAATCGCATCTACTTTTTCAAAAAATTCTAGGGGAAGACCCTCAGATCCCCGCCCCCATCCCCTCACCCCTGCCTCCAAACCCGCCGACCCACCAATTTGCGTTCTGGCATCAATTGGTTTCCAAATTAAGCCCTGCTTACAACGTGTGCAACATACAGTATTCTGATGTGTCGTATGAATCTTGGCACCTTTAACTCCTTCTGAGATTCGACTGTTTTGTCAGACTGCAAAGTGTATTTTTTGGGAACTGTGTTCTATAATAAAAAACAGGAAACACCAATTTTGCATTCTCGTGTGGATGGCCTAACACAACTTTTTGAAAACAATGATGTCATAGACCCTACTCTAATCTAACTTACTACCCCAAGTACATGCTCTCATTTGTGCTGCTGTTGCCAGTTTCTCAACTACACAAAAACCTTTGTACAGTATTCTGTATTGATTGAATGATCAAGCAAGGCCAAAGAAAAGTAACACCCTGAAAAAGAGCAAAGCAACCCTTTATCAAATAATCTACAGCCAAAAATGTTTGAATCACTTTACTGAACTGTCAACAATGGTAAAGCAAACATTACAGGGAGAAAAATCAATAACATACCTGTACATTGAGTATACGTTTAAAAACATGGAAAATTAGAATAGTAAAAAAATGACAACTGTTTATAAATGCCCTGATGCATGCATGTTTATAAATGATTTTTCCTCAACCATTTTATACTTCCTGAGGAAAACTCATCTCCCCAGCTCTCATTGGATAGTCTACCCAAAATTGTTTATTGTATTTGTGGATTAGAACCTACACAACACATAGTTAATGGTTATAGCTACAGGAGAATTTGGGTCATATTTCAGTGTTTCCCCTACCATTATACAGGCTGGGCGCCCCGCCCTGTCAACAGAACCAAGCGCCCTGCCTACCGACCTCGCCCCCTCCGTCGACAACTGCCGGAAATGATGTAGCGCTATGCTAGCGGTGCACAATACAGATGCACTTCCATGTGGATGAACACATTTATAGAAACTGTGCTGTGTTTAGATGGAAAACAATTGTTTTGGAAAGAGAATTCTCGTGTGAACAGGGCCTAGCAATACTTCTAATATAAAAGCACTTCATGTTAAACACTTATAGCTAGATTTTAATTTTTCATCTTAATTTTCTATATTCCAGTGGCTTGTCATGTTATAGAGCAATAACTGGCTTAAACAAAGACATGGCAGCAGGAAACTGAAAGTTATGCACCATAACTCATGTTCCCTGAAGGAAGGGAACGAGGTGCAACATATGCTATGGGAATTGCGCCCCCGCGCAATTACCTGAAGGAATACATTCACGCCTTTACGGCAAGGGCGTCAGCGTTGCGCCAGAGGCCCCGCCCTCTGGGTACTTAAGCCGCTGACGCCCATCCAACTTTCTCCAAAATGCACTTCACCGAGCTTTCAGCATTGAAAGGGCCAGATATGTTGCACCTCGTTCCCTTCCTTCAGGGAACATGAGTTATGGTGCATAACTTTCAGTTCCCTTTCAGTCATGTCTCTCGGTGCAACATATGCTATGGGAACGTAATTCATTCACGCCCTTGAAATGCTCAGTAAAATGCATGCTAGTGTGAACGTCTGCCCTTGATCAGCAGGTATCTCAAGGCTACTTTCTATTGTGTATTAGAAAGGACAGCCTGAGTGACATTACACGTAGTAACATCCAAACTGTAAAGGCTTGGTTATAGTCGCGCTTTGGTCCGCAAGCTGGAGCGCGCGGGTTGCGCGCACTCAGCCGTGCGGCTTCATGCGTTTACAGTGTTGCACGGTGGAGCATGGCAAAGTGCTGTTCTTTTACGGACCAGCAGGTGACAGTACCCTCTAAAACCTGTGCATATGTTGCAAGAAAGGTGTAGAAGAAGAAATCTACAGTAGAAGAAGAACTGTTTGAAATCACCCAACAAAAACAAATGGCTTTCTGCTTGCTCGGGGAATTTAACACATTTGTATCACATAAAAAACTTTCCTTCATGCGTCGCGATGCCGTTTCCACGACCACAGCAGCGCAGACAGCTGCAGGGTCTGGCGTGAAGAGCGTGAAAGCTGTCGGTGAGGTCCCTACACGAGCTGTCAATCAATTTGGCGCGTGCGCTAGGCTTGTGGAGTTTCAAAAATTCGGAGGTGCGCGACACGCGCCAAACCGACGCGCAGGGCCAAAGCGCGAGGGCGGGGACTATGCGATTGAGTCACTTTGGCCGCGCGCTCTCTCGCGCCCTATGCGACGCGTCAACCATAAACCAGGCTTAATGCTTTGCAAAAGTGTTTATTGAGCTCCAGTTCGCCGTAGCACAAATGTCTGCAACTGCTACACCCTTGAACAGTGATCACGAAGTGGCCAAGCCCCGAGTAGAGTGAGCGTGCACTCCAGAGGGCACCTGTTGACCTTAGCTACTGTACGCCATTTTAATGGCCTTAGTCACCCAGTGTGAGAAGCGCTGCTTTGATAGGGCCTTTCCGATAGCAGGTGCTGCAAAGCACACAAACAGTTGATTTGTTTTTCTCAATTCGGCTGTTCTTTGCATGTAAGTGCTTAAAGCTCTCACGGGGCATAGAGCCTTCAACAAAGTCCAGACTTCTAGGGTTTAAAGTCAAGACCTTGGGAATATATGCGGGATTAGGACGTAAGGTGACCTTTGACCCATCAGGGGCGAATCTGGTACACATTGGATGTACAGACAAGGCATGGAGGTCACTCACACATTTCGCCGAGCAAAGGGCCAGGAGAAGAGCGGTTTTACAATATAATAAATCTATCTTAATCTCGCTCAGTGGCTCGAATGGGGGATCACAGAGAGTCCCCAAGACCAGACTAAGATCCCAACCAGGGGTCAGGATCCTGCTGGGGGGTCTCATTCTTAACCCGTCCCTCATAAATCTTATTATGATTGGATGCGAGCCAGGCGTCCTGTTTCCCCAGCCTTCGTGGCAGGCTGAAATTGCTGATAGGAACACCTTAATTGTTGAGAAAAAACAACCCTTTTCCAGTAGGTCCTGAAGAAAAGTCAGGAGCTGAGCTAGGTCACATGAATAAGAAATCATATTTCTTTCTGTGCACCAAGCTTCAAAAATACGCCATTTTTGTGCGTAAAGAGACTGTGTTGACATAGCTCGTGCATTCTGGATGGTTTTTACCACATTTTCTGGCAGGCCTGATGCCACCAGCTTGTTCCTTTCTGCCACCAAGCTGAAATTGTCCACAGCTCCCAGTCTAAGCAGCAAGACTGCTCCTTCTGGTGACGTAGTGTTTCCCTGAAGAGGAGCAATTGGTGGAACCAGTTCTCCTCCAAGGTCACTGGATTCTGTGATCCCCAGAGGGTCAACCATGTTAGGGAGAGGGCCTTTTTGCAGATGTGCTACCATACTACTCTGGTTGAGAGTGTTCGAGGGCAGAGGCAATCCGTTGTCATTATTAGACAAAAGTGGAACAGAATGTCTGTTTTTCCTCTTGTTGTTGGGGTTCGTTGCTGAAATCAGCAACGAACTCAAATCAGAGCTCGGAAGATTGGACCTGCTAAAAACGTCCTTCTGGAAGCAGATGCACTCCAGGGGAAAGAAAAGAAAGCGATGCTCACGAGGAAAGAAGCGGGGTTGTCGTGCAGGAATTATGACGAGAATGCGGAAAGACGCTAAAACCGGTAAACCCCCGATGCCGGCTCTTTTCCTGTCTAACGTTCGCTCGCTCGACAACAAGATGGATCTACTTCGTTTGAGGGTAACCACGTCGGAGGAGATGAGAAGATGTTCCGTGCTTTGTCTTACGGAAACATGGATTTCTGAGGACACTCCTGACTCTGTTTACGAGCTGGACGACCGGCTCTTTTTCAGAACAGACCGGTGCATCGAGACTACGGGGAAAACGCGAGGTGGCGGTGTTTGTATTTACGTACACAAAGATTGGTGCACGAACTGTGCTGTGATAAAAAGAGCTTGTTCAGCTGCCGTGGAGTTGATCACAATAAGATGTAGGCCGCATTATATGCCACGTGACTATTCAGTGATCGTAATCAGCGTTATTTACATAGCCCCTGATGCTAATGCTAATGACGCCCAGAGAGAAATTCATGACTTACTCACCTCGCTGCAGTGTAAATATCCTGAGGGGCTTTTCATTGTTTGCGGGGACGTCAATCACGTAGATCTCCAAGTGTCCCTCCCAGCCTTCAATAAGAACGTCTTCGCAGCTACGAGAGGAGATAAAATACTCGACCAAGTCTACACAAATGTAAAGGGGGCATACACGGCGAAGACACGCCCAGCGCTCGGATCTTCCGACCACGACTCTCTGATTCTGGCCCCAAGAGAACTCCCTCCACTCAGGCGCTCAAAGCCGGAACAAAGAGAAATAACAATCTGGCCTCAAGATAGTTCCCCCATGTTGAGAGACTGTTTTGAGAGGACAAACTGGTCTGTTTTCAGAGAAGCAGCCACTGATGGTAGTTCAGTGGACATGGAACTGTACGCTTCCTCAGTCCTGGGTTACATCAGTACATGCTCTGAAAATGTATCCATAAAAAAATATGTGAAATCCTACCCGAACCGGAAACCCTGGTTAAATAAAGAAGTTCACGCCTTGCTAGCAGCCAGAGACACTGCATTCAAGTCAGGAGATAAAGTGGAACTGAGAAAGAGCAGGAATGAACTGAAGGATGGCATTAAGAAGGCCAAGGCCACGTATGCACAGAGGATCGAGGGACAGTTCACCTCACAAGACCCACGGAGCATGTGGAAGGGTATTAAATGCATAACAGATTACAAAGGCAAAAACAAACAATGCCCCAGGGACCCATCTCTGCCTGATGCCCTCAATAAGTTTTATGCACGTTTTGATGATCCAAACAGACCTGCTAGCACCAGACTCACCTCATCACCAGATGAAGAGCATCTCAGGGTGTCCGCAGCAGAAGTGAGAGGCAGTCTCAGAAAGATTAATCCTCATAAAGCAACCGGACCAGACAACATCCCAGGGAAAGTTCTGAAGGAATGTGCGGACCAGCTCTGTGAGGTGCTGGCTGACATCTTCACCACCTCACTTGCACTGGAGTCAGTTCCCACCTGCCTGAAGACCGCGACCATCATCCCAGTCCCAAAGAGCTCCACAGTGACTGGTCTGAATGACTATAGACCGGTGGCCCTCACCCCGATAGTCGCTAAATGTTTTGAGAAACTGGTCATGTCCCACATCAAGGCAACCGTCAACATCAATGAGGACCCTCATCAATACGCATACCGTGAGAACCGATCAACAGAGGACGCCATTTCTTCCGTGGTCCACACTGCTCTCACCCACCTGGATCAGAAAGACTCATACGTGCGTCTGCTCTTTGTGGACTTCACATCTGCCTTCAACACCATGATCCCCCAAACTCTGATAGACAAACTATCTACACTTGGACTAAGCCCCTCTATTTGTAACTGGATACTAGACTTCTTAACAGACAGACCACAGTCCGTGAAGATCCACAACTTCTCCTCCTCCACCATAACCCTCAGCACTGGCTCTCCTCAGGGATGTGTGCTGAGCCCCCTTCTGTTCACTCTGCTCACATATGATTGTACAGCCACACTTCCAGGCTGTCATATTGTTAAGTTTGCAGATGATACAGCGGTGGTGGGATGCATCACAAACAATGATGAGTCCAGCTACAGACAGGAGGTGGAACACCTGGAGAGCTGGTGCAAAGAGAATAATCTTCACATGAATGTGAAGAAGACAAAGGAGATGATTGTGGACTTCAGAAGGAACAAACACACCCATGCCCCACTGATAATAGGTGGGTCTGCAGTGGAAGTGGTCTCCAGCTACAAATACTTGGGTGTACACATGAATGATAACCTCAGCTGGAGCAACAACACCACCAGCCTGATCAAGAAAGGTCATCAGAGACTCTACTTCCTCAGACGGCTGAGACGAGCTGGTCTGAGCAGCCCAGTCCTCACCTCCTTCTACAGGTGTGCAGTGGAGAGCATCCTGTGCTCCAGCATCAACGTGTGGCATGGAGGCTGCACAGTTGAAGAGAGGAAAGCTCTGCAGAGAGTGGTGAAGGCTGCACAGAAGTCTGTTGGAGTCAGTCTCCCCACCATCACAGACATTTACACCTCTAGATGCAGGAAAAGAGCCACCTGTATCATGAAAGACCTCACTCATCCAGCACACTCACTCTTTGCCCCACTCCCCTCAGGACGGAGGTTGAGGAGCATCAAGTGTAGAACCACTAGACTGAGGAACAGCTTCTACCCTGAGGCTGTTAGACTCATGAATAAATAAAAATAAAATTAAAATAAACACTGCAAAATATCACATCATGCTGATGCTGATATGTTTTCTTGTTGCTGTGTTCATCTGTGTTCATCTGTGACCATCTGCTCATACAAACTCATGTTCGTGCTGCTGTTTATTCCCACTATATTAGGCTTAGTGTATTACTAGTTGATGTTTTTCTTAGTTAGTTCTCGATGTTATTACTGTTTTTCTCTTTCATTTGTTGTTGGATGTAACTGGGACCTCGTGTACATAATCTCGTTTTCATCTCATGTACCACATGCGGTGCAAATGACAATAAAGACTCTCTGACTCTCTGACTCTCTGTCATGGGACTGAGGAGCTAAGAGTTTTGTAAGCGAGCAGATCTCCTGACCCCAACCCATTCCTTGGTTGGGTCTGGTTCACTGGTCTCCTGCCTTAACAAGGCGTTGGAGCCAGACAAACTGCCCGGGGTCTGTGTTTCACCCGGTGGGGGGATATTGTTTAAGAACTGAACTGAACCAGCACAGTGAGTATGGTCACGTGCTGTAGGATCACTGCTTGAACATTGCGTGTCGCCCATCAATGATAAGGGGACAGCTGCAGCGTGAGAACGTGGAGATGGTCCTTTGTACTTGGCAGACTTTAAATTGGTTGGTGACAGAGAGCTCAGTTCCCTTCGATTAAAAGGAAGAGGAATCTGATTCAGCCCTTGTTTGTTTACACACACAGCAGTTTGATCACAATCGCCTTTGTGAACGTGTGAAGCTTGTGGTGGCCTGTGGGCTTCTGTCGTGCCCCCACCGGCCCTTACTGGGAGCCGTTGAATGGGTGTCCATGAAAATGGGTCATCAGATTCTGTCGGCGCGTATCCCTGGGGCGCGGACATGTCACGTGTTTGCTTGGTTTGTATATTGTCCGACCCATGGTTCACAACGGAGCGGGGGCTGGAGCACGTGAACCCCTTCACCTGTCTCCATGAGGGATGTGGGGCCTGCTTGCAGACACCTCTGTGCTTGTCTGCTACAGACGGAACAAAGGCACCCTGCTAGGGTTTATTGATTAGGCTAACACCCCGTGAGCCATGAGGAAGGGGGGAAATGGCCCCCTCCCTTTATGTCGGCTAGCAGGCCAGAGGGACCCGTTCTTCTGAAGTTATTGTGTTTGTTGTTGTTGTTTTTTTGAGTCAATAAAACAGAGAGGGTCTGTTTTTTTAGCTTTATTCGTGCTTAAGTGTAACGACATATTTGACTTTATGTCACTCACAGCAGGAAAACATGATTTGTGCATGCAACAGAGTTACCAGCTTTTTGTACCATGCTACAAATAAAGTCTGGACATGAAAAGATCATTTCCCGTACCGCGTGGGCGGGTGATCGTGTAATAATAATAATAATAATAATAATAATTAATTCAATTTATAACGCACTTTTCATTACTGAAAATCTCAAAGTGCTACACATATATTGAATGCTACACACATTCA
>JBBPBX010035571.1:20524-31990 GCA_038048925.1 Garcialebias charrua
CGAGTGTCGAATTTGACTGTTAAGTCCACCATGGAAGCCAGCACATCAGGGCTGTCACCCCATTCGACTCGTGTGCTGTCATCCAGAGCCATGTTCTCGAGCTCCGGCGTAGGAGTGAAGGGCTCAGTGGTATCTGGGTCCGCTGGCGCTGCAGCGGCACCCATTGCCTTGGCGACGTAGTCCGCCCGGTGCCTCCTCACCGCCTCCAGCATCTGGCTGCATTGTGGGCAAGAGTCGGGCACATCCAGCGCCATTTTTGCGTGTAACATATCCAAGCAGCCGGGACAGGACTCGTGGGTGTCCGTCGCTGCGAGGGAGGAACCGTATCCGCTAGGACAGGCGCGCGAGGTTGGGCTTGCCGTCCTCATGGTTTTCCTTGGAAGTCTTGTCTTTTGCTTTCCTTTCTCCGGAGGCATGTCCGAGATAAGGCGGGCGAGTCCTTCCAGAATCCTTTTCCTTTTATTTTGAGATCTCTCCTCCGTCTTGTTGCTTTCGCTACTAGCCCGCTACGAATTAGCAGGGGTAGCGGTGTGACGCAGTTAGCACCATCGAGCGAAGCAGTCTGTGGAGAGAGGAGAAGAAACAACTTTGAGGTTAAGATAAAATGTGCCGGACTAGCTTTCGCTAGCCCAGTAGTACGCGGGAACAATTCTCCGTACACTCTGTGTAGGGAGCAAGCTCACCTCTAGTTGAGCGATGAAGCAACAGAGAAGTCCCGCGAAGAGAGGTAGTTCAGGTTTAAGCGAGGTGAAGGGCAAATAGAGGAAGTTGGATGGGCGTCAGCGACTTAAGTACCCAGAGGGCGGGGTCTCTGGCACAACGCTGACGCCCTTGTCGTAAAGGCGTGAATGTATTCCTTCAGGTAATCGCATGGGGGTGCAATTCCCATAGCATATGTTGCACCGAGAGACGTGACTGAAAGGGAACTTCTCAGTCTCTGTTGTGTTTCTTACTGTTTGTTACTGAACTGTAGAGGAGAACTTGATGAGTACAGTTTGGAAAAAAAATCATGTCATCCCTACATAGGGAGTACAGTTTCATCTGATTTGTGGACTTTTTGCAGTAGCATAACAGTTTTTAGTATTTTGAGCAACACACTGAAGTCAGAAATGTTCCTCAAAGCGTCCTTTTGGAAATTTATATGACAAAAATGGAACAGCTTGAGAGAAAAAGTTAAATAAAAAAATGTCCTTTTCATCCCATTCACAAGACAGTTTGGTAAAAGTCTTGACAAACATGAAATTAGGTTTTTCACAGTAAGTATTTTTGCATTTTAAGACCTCCAGCTGAGGTCACGACCTGATCTCTTTGCTACAAGTACCTTTGAACTGCAGTGACTTGTGACTGCGTTACAAATCTTTCACTTGAGGGGAAATTTAGAGGAGTTTCCCCTCCACTGTAGCTCCATTGTCATCCAAGGTTTTAAAAAAAGGGAGAAAATATGTTTGATGAATACAGTCATGTGACCAGTAGGAATGACAACCATGACCCATTTGCACGATGATAATTAACCGTCCACAGCCACGGGGCGATGACCTCCAAGCAGGGATCAAAACAAACTCACTCAGTTTAAAGCTCTCTTTGTTAGACAGAAAAACACTCTTATATTTCCATGACATCCACCGATGTCTTCATTCTGATGGCATAACATTATTAAAAATATTTTGTGTTTTATACAAATATAATAGGTGCTGTGTAAAGGAGAGCATGAATACTTTAGTGTCCGAGCAGAACTGGGACTTGTCTGATGTATAACCCTGAAAAATTGAAATAATCGCATCAATACGTTTCTATCAGCTGTAACAATCAACCTCGAGGACTCATCATGATCAGATTTCACATCATCGCACCACTCATTCAATACAAGAACATAAGGTGAACATTATGCCTACTTTTTGATTGCAGAATCGTTTCGGCTCGCCTCTAGGCATTTTTTAGTTTGCTACACAAGGTAGACTGATTTGTTTTTTCCAGCTTTTTTCAGTGGTTGTGTAATCGGTTTGTTTTCATCAGAAGCTACTGAATTCTTCATCATGTCACATGAACTGTGTACTTATTAAGGGGAAAACAACTCACCAGCAGCTTCACAGCTGCAGTGATAGTATGAACTATGACAAACATGTGTGAAATTGTACTTTTATCAAAGTTGAGCCCGTTTTACTAAAATGTATCATAACTTAGTGCAAAATAAGATTAAAATTATTGGTCATTATATGATTGTTGAAAACACAAGAACATTTGTTGTATTGCAGAGTAAACAGTAGCTACAAATAATGCAGGTACCTGTGCGGTGTATACCTGGTATGTGTACAGTAAAATGTGTATCAGGTACAGTCTAGGTAAATACAGGACAACAAGTCATCTCATAATCCAAACTGGTATTAACTGCTACTAATGTTGTATAAATTCTGTGTTTTGTGGTTACTTTTAGTTTAAAACTAAAAAGCTTTTGTAGGGTTGCTGCCTCAGCATTTTTGTCTTTGTCATTAATTACTTTTAGTTTGTCAGAAACGTTAATAAACCAATGATCAAAGTACATGCTCAATAATCCAGGTAAAAATCCAACAAAGTTCAGTCAGGTCATCCAAACAGTTTCCCTTTTCTTTTTCTTTCTTTTTTTGATGTTTCGCATTTCATCCAAAGGACTTCATCAGTCAGAGGAGCCACAAACAAACTGAGTCCCACAAGCAGCAAACCCACATAGTGGACCAACCAGTTTGCTGGTGATAAGATGGTTTCTGGGGCCCACCCTCTCCCCCATCGACTCCTCTGAGATAGCCATAGCCAAAGTGGCTCAAAACATAAAAGTTCTGCTTGTGGCAATGTTTGTTTCTGGCTCCTCAGACTGATTAAGTCCTTTGGATAAAGGACAAAACGTCTCATCAAAAAAAGGAACCGTCCAGGTGACCTGAGTGAACTTGGTTGAATTTAACCAACAGTTTTTGCCCATATTTGTGTGAGCTTGTGTTTTGTTTTGTTTATTCTTGGTGAAATATCTGATAAACTACTGTTAGGATTTTAATGAAACTCTCAAAAAACAATCAATGGATGTACAAATGCTGCTGATTGACTTTTGGATACAGTCTATTTGTACAAGATGGCCTCCACAGCGAATCAACATTTGCCTACACAAAAGGGCCATAACGCAAGCAAGTTAAATATTGAGCTAAAATAGATGGAAGATTTATAACTCATACTCTGTACATACAGTGGGACATTTTGCAATATCACGAGATTGTTCATTATTTTCTAGGCTTGACCAAAATGGCTACAATTCTGTCTTTTATCAACGTAACATCTTAGTGTAAATCTCTGGCATAAAAAGGCAATAACATTCTTCAAGGCATAGTTATGTTTAGTTGAATGCAGAGATGAACTGTAGTTAACGATCATAGCCTTTAGATGTGGTCAGGAACTCCTGCAATATTGTTGTTTTTTATTAGTCTTGACAAAACCCAGAATTCAGTTCTGTTTTTGGTCCTTGACGTTGTTCTTGTTAAACTCTTCTTTCTTTACATCCGACCGACCTACCTCTGGGATGTTTTTTATTTACCCATTTGTGTTTCTAGCCTTTGGTGGCCAGCTCTTGTTTTCAGGATTGTCACAGTTATACAGTTTTTTCTTGAACATTCACAACTTTAAGTTCATCCAATGTCAAACTCCAAATGACCACAACTTATTCACAATACAACATCATGTTTTTGTTTTTGGAACGGTGCTTCCAGATGGTGATTCAGTTGGTGGAGCTGTTGCCTCTCAGCAAGAAGATCACCGGATAAAATCCTGGCCAGGGACATTTCTGGGTGGAGTTTGCATGTTCTCTCCGTGCATGCGTGGGTTTTCTCCGGGTACTCCAGTTTCCTCCCACAGACCAAAAACATACATGTTAGGCTGATTGGTAACTCTAAATTGTCCCTAGGTGTGGGTGAGAGAGTGAATGGTTGTTTGTCTCTGAACTTTGTTGGATTTTCTACCTGGATTATTGAGCATGAACTTTGATGTTTTAAACCACTTTGGCTATGGCTGCCTCAAAGGAGTCGACGAAGGAGAGGGTGGACTCCAGAATCTTATCACCATAAAACTGGTTAGCCCACTATGGAGCTTGGTAAATGGTAAATGGTAAATGGAGCTTATTTATATAGCGCTTTCCAGCCCCCTGTGAGGAGCCCCAAAGCGCTTTACAATACCAACCATCCACCCATTCATTCAGACATTCATACACCGGTAGTGGTAGCCTGCCTTGCAAGGCGCCATCCAGACCTACCGGGAGCAACTCGGGGTTAAGTGTCTTGCCCAGGGACACAATGACACATGGTGGGCGGACGAGATTCGAACCTCCAACCTTCCGATCGGGGGTCGACTGCCATTACCACTGTTCCACGGTCGCTTACTCACTATGTGAGTAAGCCACTTATGGGACTGAGTTTGTTGTGACTTCTTGGACAGAGGAAGTCTTTGGATGAAGGATGAAACGTTTCAACAAAAACAGAAACCGTACAGGGGATCTGATTTAACTTTTTTGGGCTATTTGCCTTGTTTGTCTCTATGTGGCCCTGTAATGGACTTGCGACCTGTCCAGGCTTTCCCTCATCTCTCGCACAGTGACTGCTGGATATGGGCACCAGTGAACCCCGTGACCTGAAAAGGAAGAAGTGGTTAAAGATAATGGATGGATGGATATCATTGCTAAACAAATAAGAACCAGATCTGCAGTGTGCGTATAACTCTGACATTCATCAGTCATGCAGAGAAACACTTTCAGTTTTGACTCCTGCACTATGCTGCACCTCAGCTTGTGGGGAAAGAAATATAGAGGTTGTGTCTTGATGGGGAAGCAGAAGAAAGACAAGATTAGACGTGGAAAACCTGGCGCCGTGGCGGTGAGCTCTAAGCGCTCTGGCTCCACTTCCCTCGCTGTCTGCGCTGTAAGACGGTTGAGCAACGCACCTAGCAGGCAGATCGGGAAAATTTCAAACAGCAAATGCCAAGATCTTTATGTGGATTCCCTACTTCCAAATAGCTTAGGATTATTCTTCGTCTAAGCTAATACCTGGTGAGGAAGTAAAGCCTGAAGGATGGGATTATTTAATATGGCATTTTTAATGTGTGACATGCTAATCACATCTCAGAACAGGAATACTTCAACCATTTAACTTTCGTCAGGGGAGGAGAGGCGGGTTTGGGGGTAGTAAGCCTTCAAAAGGAACTCTCCCCCTCCACACACACTACCCCCTCACCGTTTCTTTTACCGCCACCACCTCATGCAGCAGAAACTGGCTGCAAAATGACAATGACACATTGTCGTGCCTTAGAGGGAAAACCGAAGGATGGAAGATGACAAAGTAACCTAAAATGCATGCGTGAGGGAAGTTTCTTTTCCTTCTCTCTTCAGCCTGTTGTGGAGAAACTGAGCTACCACGACAACAGGGAGTCTCTCTTATAAGCGTTACATCAATCCCAGGCCTCGTCGGCAGACAGAAATACTCCTGTGTGTACCGATAATGATTTCACAATCCTCACATACTACTGGTGCCTGAATCCCATATGAATTTGGGGGATTCTCGCTCCGATTTGGAAGTTTAACAAGGTGAAGCGGACGAGCCGCAGTTTGTCCACTCTGAGCTGGAGAGGAAACATAAAACCGCATGCGCATTTGACAGAAACTTCAGAGTGATTTGACATAAAGGGAATGGGTGAGGAGGGTTCAGATGCACTCCACTCTTCTATCTCCGTCATCTGTCCATGATCATTAACGGTTAAACATCTGAAGCGTTGCTATTATATGAGCATGGAAAGTTATTAAAATACACACACACACACACATTCGCTCACACTCACGCCCTGCCCTAGAGTCTCCCTGTCTTTAAGGATTGCGCTCTGATAGTGGTGAGGAAATCAATGAAGGGCCTGAGAGCAGCCGGTCTGGCAGACTTGACACGCAACAGAGGAAGGTAAATTATTGGAACTTTAATTACTTTGATCCGTCATGCATTGTAGCATTGTGTCAGGGAAGTCAATGCCATGACAGACGCCGAACAAAGGCCAGCGCCGCATTTTCATAACATCTTCACTCCCTTTTCCTAATGCCTGATTAAAGCCAGGGTGTTGAAGACCACAACCCCCCATCCTCCCTTCCCTCTCTTTTGCCTCCATGCACTGATTTAGAAACTCATTTTGAAAGCTCTGTTTACCAAAGTCATTACTGAAGTCAGGGATTGAATGCTGGTCTATTATGGGCCTCTGCACCATTGCTTTACAAACAAGCACAATGCGCCATCCTATCACCATTATCACATTGTTTGACCGTAATGTATCACTGTTTCTTTTCACCCGTAAATATAAGTCCGTGTTTTCAGCTAAATTAAGAAGGATTTGCCTCCACAATGAAGTCTGCCCTTTTCTGAGTGGAGACACAAGAAAACAATAACAACAACAACAACAAAAATAAATAAATTGGCCAAGAATGAGAAATTCCTTTTTTTTAAATTTATTATCAAAGTGTGGACAAAATTACTTTTTTTGAGGGGGTACCTATTTCATGAATATTCTATCATTTAGCATTGGGAGAATTGGTCTTGGAGCTGATAAATACCCAGCATGCTAGATAATTTGGAAGTACTCTTTGTTCTGCATTCAAGTGCAAAGCAGGGGGAAAAAAGGCAACTAATATGAAGTGAACGAGCAAACATAACCCTCCACCCATCTGTAATGGTCATGTTATTGGTTTAAAGTGCAATTTGTGAGCTGAACAGGAGAAGTAAATGTTTTGTTTCAGTTCTCCCTTCATGCAATAAGTCTGCTTAAGTATGGAAGCTGAAAAGAAAATTTTCAAAAATCGTCAGCTGTCATCAAGAAAAGAATGCTGCTCTTCACTGGAGTCTTAATTCATTAGTGAATCAGGGATTTGCTAACTTCAGACCTAATCATCCTCCAAGGATCCCACTGAAGGTTTATATTTCCGTCTGTCAGTGGGTTTCTGTTGCATTGTTTGGGATAATCCTCCATAATGTGACCAAATGGGCTTTAAAGCACTTTCCTAAAGGACGTTGAGGACACTAGCTGCTGTGACGTGTCCATATGAATGTTGAACAAGCAAGTGTGCCTTTCAGCAAATTTACAAATGAGTCTACATTTGACGACAGAAACACCAAGCACTTAATTGTTAAGACTTTTTGTTTCAAAAAGATAAAATTGAAAAAAAAAGTCACACTTTTATAGCTGCTTGTAGCATCGTTAGTGTAAAGTTGATTAATAAATGGTCTCTCCCTGGACTGCCAAAAGAACATGGATATGGAGACATGTAGGGACATCTGAGAAAGGAATAGCTGAAAGACACAAAAAAGTAATCGCAGAAACTTCTCTCTCAATAACTTTGGGCTTGTCAACATGCGTTTGGTTTAGCGTTTTTGTGTTTCTCTTTCAATAGATGATTCAAAATGAGATGAAAGATGAAATCAGAAAGAGATGTACCTTGACCTTGGGAGTACTGCTTGAATGGTTTTTGATGTTTCCACAATTGTTTTTCTGCCATCTGCACTCTATATCTGATCAACTTGGGGTTAATTTCCTCTTGTTTCCACATCCTGAATGGTTGGCTACAGTCCTATAGACCTTTTCAAAAATCTTGTCAGCTGTGGTCAGAGGAATATGAAGCTGCTTGGAGATGGTCCATTGGCCTTTACCTTTGACATGGTTTGCTATAATCTTCCAACAAAGTTAAGTCAGGTAATCTGGATTGTTTCTTTTATTTTGTTGAGACGCTTGATCCTTCATCCAAAGGACTTCATCAGTGTGAGGACCCACAACAAACTCAAGCCCCTTTCATAAGTCAGATCCGCGCAATTCCCGCACAGACCAGTCCGGCTTTAATTCCCATTCATAAGACCACAGTTGAATGCGGGTAGGTCCAGCTCAAATAAACATGTTCAGAAATGAAGCCGTAGCGCGGGTCCAAAAGAGGCGTGGAGCAGAGCTGAACTGGACCGTGACATATTTATTGTGGGACAGACGTCAGACGTGTACAAGTAGTCGTGTCGTGTCATTTTTAATATTTCCTCAGTAATAAATGTACAGCTGGCTGCACTGATCAGCGCGCACGCACAGACAGCACCTCCTTCGCTGCTCAGAGAGAGAGGGGAAAAAAAGCGAAACTAACTTTTACAAGTGGTCGTGTCATGTCATTTTTAATATTTCCTCAGTAATAAATCTACAGCTCCCTGACGTCTCCCTCCCTCCCCCTGTGCACGCGCGCTGGAGGGACACAGGAGATGTCACTGGCAGCGGACACACACACAGCGGAGCTGTGTCCCTCCAGCGCGCGCGCACGCACACACACACACACACGTGTGTCTCCGCTGTGTGTGTGTCTCCGCTGAGAGAGAGAGAGAGAGAGAGAGAAAGAGAGAGAGAGAGAGAGAGAGAGAGAGAGGGAGGAAAAAAAGAGTGATTTCCTCAGTAATACATAAATAAATTAATTAATTAATTTGTCACATTTGTCATCTGTGTATGTTTCCCATACTTGACAGACGAAATTGGTCTTCTGCCTTTAACCCAACCACCACCAGGTGGTGCAGCGAGCAGCCGTAGTCAGCGCTCGGGGAGCTGGAGAATTAGGTGTGCACTCATAGACACCCCAAGGTGTGTAGTGGCCGGGGCGCGAACCCGCGTCCTTCGGGTCCCAAGTCAAAAGCCTTAGCCACTACACCATAAATCTTCCTGTTGATTAATCCTGCGGTCGCACACTGATGTCATCTGTATTCTGAGCGCGGATCCGCGTGTTTTATTCACAAGTGGGTCTGCCCAGCTCGGATGCGCCCCTGACACTACCTCTAGTGGCGGCTCAGCGGCGGATCAGAGGTGAGTAAAATTAACTCGGCAATGCGCCTTCGTGTTTTTTCTGAATGCTCGTTGGAGGACCGAACATGCATCAGAGCCGGACTGAGCTGTCTTATGAAAGGGGCTTCAGTCTCACAGGCAGCACACTCACATAGTGGGCCAACCAGTTTGATGGTGATAAGCTGTTTTCTGGTGCACGCCCTCTCCCTTGTTGGCTCCTCTGAGGCAGTCATAGCCAAAGTGGTCCAAAACATTGGATTGTGTTCATGCACAATAATCCAGGTAGAAAATCCAGGTAGAAAATCCAACAAAGTTCAGTCAGGTTATAATAATAATTATTTTTTTTTTTTGCTGTTGAGACTTTTCATCCTTCATCCAGACAACTTCATCAGTCCAAGGAGCCACAAACAAACTCAGTCCCACAAGCAGCATACTCCCAAAGTGTGCCAACCAGTTTGCTGGTGATAAGATGGTTTCTGGGGCCTGCCCTCTCCCGTGTCAACTCCTCTGAGAAATCAATGTTTAGAATAAATGAAGTCTCAACAAATTAAACCATCCAGATCACCTGACTGAACATTGTTGGAAGATTATAGAGAACCACGTCAAAGGTAAAGGGCAAATGACAATCTGCAAGTTCAGTCATGCCCAGATGACCTAATTTAACTTTGATGGATTTTTTTTTAACCTGGGTTATTGAGCATGAACTTTGGTGTTTTGAACCACTTTGGCTATGGTTGCCTCAGAGGAGTTGCCAGGGGAGAGGGCGGACTGCAGAAACCATTTTATCACCAGCAAACTGGTTGGCCCACTATGTGAGTGAGCTGTTTGTGGGACAGAGTTTGTTATGGCTCCTCGGGCTTATGAAGTCCTTTGGATGAAGGGTGAAACTTGTCCACAAAAAAGAAAAAAGAAGAAAATAATTAATTTTAGTGAGTTGTAACGGCACAAATACATTTATCTGTATGCTCTACCCAAACACAAACTGGTTGACATGGTCAGCCTGGCTAAGTACAGTCTCGTGTGGACCAGTAAATCCATCCAGTCTGGTCCCATCCACTTGCCCACTTGTGTATAATTTCTTTGTTCTAAGAGACATTTGAACCCAAACCGTGACTTGACTGTGAAGCTGAATGTAAGCTTTTAGAGTAAAACTTCAAATGTGAAAATGCTCAGAAAGTCTGGGTGAAAAAAATCATACTTCCCTCTTAATTTGTATTGATGGCCTGAAAGAAACCAGCATGCTTTGCAGTTCTGCAAGGGGGAAGATGTTTAAGTGGAGATTAATTCAAATTTCTGCTTGCTCAGTACTTGTAAAACTAAAGCAATTTATATTCCTTCTCTTAACGATCCCCCCTTTCTCTGATTGCGGTAATGTAATCTAATTGTAATTATGATACTATCTGAATCATGCAGACCTTAACATGATTGGAGCTACTCATTGCATTAAAAACTAATTTTTGAATAATGATGAAAGAAGCACTGGAAAATGTGGAAGTATTACATTTTTTCTTTATCTCTATTTTGTAGGGGGATCTTGTTCTCCCTCTCATCCCTCCCCCCTTCTTCCCCCCATCATCAGCCTACAGTCATGGTAGAAATGACAAGGAGGAGTGGATTTGAAAAGTGGTGGGAGGAGGTTAGGAGGGAGGGGGAATGAGCAGGAAGGGAAATGGACCACCCCAATTAAACGTATCGGGCTCATCAATGGCTGCAGGATACCAGTGTACTGCTGCGAACAAGTTCACTGACATCCCACGAGGTTTGGCTTATCATTCCCCTCCTACACCATCCAGTACCCTTCTGACACCCCGTTCACCTCACCCACAAAAAGGGGGAGGCTGGGGAGAGAGCACGCTGAGATGATAAGAGTGGAATAAAACAGTTGTTTAAAGTACTGTTGAGATGGTGCACCCAGTTGACTGTGAAGAAATGGAAACTTTCTCTTACTCAAATTTTGTTTAAAGCCCAGCATAGGGGACATTTTGAAGGAAAGACAAAAGGTAAAATAATAGTGGTTAAAAGTTTCAAATAGCTAGCTAAATGTCAAAAGTATAAAAGGCTAGCTAAAAAGTATATGAGCTAGAAGTTGGAAAAAGCTGTCTAGAAGGTAAAAGTAACAAATGGCTGTCTGAAAAGTCAAATATGAGCTAAAACCTAAACATAGGAAACGGAGAGCATACAGCTAAAAGTAGTGGAATGGTAGCTAAAGATCAAATTAAGAAAACCCTACCTAAATATGAGAAATAACATAGGAAGAGGGGAAAGTAGGACACACTCTAAAGCAGATTTCAAAGAAAATAAAGAAATCTCAAAGCTTGTCAACTGGAAAATTATTTGCTAGTAACATTAGGTACATATTTTGAAATATATAAACATTTCAAAAAACAAAACTCATAGCACCCTCTTGAAAAAGCGGATTTATTTTATTTTGAATTGTTAGAATTGTATAGCACAAACAGGCAGAATAACCTAAATCAAAAGTATTTTATAATACTTGCACCGAGGGACTGAGAGAAATGCAATTTCAATCCTGTGTATGTCCTGTACATATTGCAGTTTTGACAATAAAGTTGACTTTGACTTTGACTTATAAGTACAGTACAGGATAAAAGAAATGTTAGTGCTGAATCA